>RJWM01003187.1:0-116645 GCA_004363535.1 Dasyprocta punctata
TTTGAAGCAGATTAGGTCATTGTGAGGACAGGGATCTCAGATATTGAAGACAGGCTTGCAATTAGTGAACAGGAAAAGAAAGATTTCTCAAAACTAGTAAGGGAACATGAGAAATCAATCCAGCAGCTGCTTGATGAAACAAAGAAGAATAACTTAAGAGTAACTGGAGTCAATGAACAAGCAGGACATACTACAAATGACATTAAAGACATCCTTACAGACATCATGTCAGAAAAATTTCCCAGTAGAGAAAAAGAATTTGACATACAAATAAGTGAAGCATATAGAAATCCAATTAGCAATGATAAAAAAAAATTTACATCCAGGCATATCATAGTCAAGATTCCAGAAATTCAACACAAGAATAAAATTTTAAAAGCTGTTAGGGAAAAGAAACATATCATCTATAAAGGAAAGCCCATCAGAGTCACAGCAGACTTCTCAGCACAAACTCAAAATCAAGGTCAGCGTGGAGTGAAGTACTACAAGTTCTAAAAGAAAACAACTTTCAACCCAGATTCATGTATCCTGCAAAACTGTCTTTCAAAATAGAAAGAGGAACAAAATACTTTTATGATAAAGAACATCTGAGGAAATTCATGACCACTAAACCAGCACTCCAAAATGTTCTGAAGGACATTTCAGAAAGGGATGATAAGTATTACAGCTCCATGAACCCCAATAGAAGGAATTTACCAGGAAAGGCAAACAATTAGAGGAAAAGGAAAAAGGAAGAAAAAAAAAGGTGTGTGTGTGGGGGAATCCAATAATAGGAAAGCAACATGATAAGGATAAGTCAATACATATCAGTTTTAACCATCAATATTAATGGTCTCAATTCACCAGTCAAAAGACATAGACTGGCAAAATGAATCAAGAAGCAAGATCCAACAATATGCTGTATACAAGAAACACATTTAATTCAAAAAGATACCCATAGACTGAAAGTCAAAGGATGGAAAACAGTACCCCATGCAACAGGAATTCAGAAAAAAGCAGGGGTTGCTAATCTGTTTGCAGATAAAGTTAATTTTAAGCCAAGACTGATTAAGAAAGACAAAGAAGGTCACTATATCTTGGTAAAGGGAACAATTCAAGAGGAAGAGATAACAATCATAAATATATATGCAACAAATATTAGTGCACCCAGTTATATGAAACAATTATTAATGGACATGAAAAATCAAATAAGTCTTAATACAATTGTATTGGGAGACCTCAGTACTGCACTGTAACAAAAAGACAGATCAACTAGACAAAAAATCAATGAAATAGTAGAATGAAATCAAACTTTCAAGCAAATGGACTTAGTAGATGTCTATAGTCTTATACGCTACAACATCACAATACACTTTCTTTTCAGCTGCACATGGGACATTCTCCAAAATAGACCATATACTGGTTCATAGAACATGCTTAAGTAAATGTAAAGGAACTGAAATTATCCCATTCATACTATCAGACCACAGTGCGATGAAATTGGAAATCCATACCAAAGGAAACCACAAGAACTTTATCAACACATGGAAATTAAATAGCACACTAGTGAGCAACCACTGGGTCACAGATGAAATTAAAGAAGAAATTAGACAGCTTTTACAACTGAACAACAATAACAATACAACATACTGGAACTTGTGGGACACAATGAAAGTAGTCTTAGGAGGGAAATTTATAGCAGTAAATAACCATATCAGAAAAATGGAGCAAGCTCATATAAACAACTTAATGTTGAACCTCAAACTTCTAGAGAAAGAAGAGCAGACTAAACCAGAAGTTCGTACAAGGGAGGAAATTATAAGGATCAGAGCAGAAATGAACACACTGGAGACTAAAAAAACAATACAAAGAGTCAATGAATCAAAGAGTTGGTTCTTTGAAAGATTAAATAAAATTAATAAACCCTTGGCCAACCTTACCAAAAAAAAAAAGAAAGAAAGGACTCAAATCCATGGAATTAGGTTTGAAAAGGGTGAAGTCACAACAGACCCTGTAGAAATCCAGGAAATTATCTATACCTACTTTGAAAACTTGTATTCTAATAAGATGGAACATATAGAAGAAATGGACAGATTCCTAGATACATATGAATTACCAAAGTTGAATCAAGATGACATAAAAATCCTAAACAACCCAATATCAATAAATGAAATTAAAGATGCAATTAAAAATCATTCAACAAAAAAAGCCCAGGCCCTGGTGGATTCACTGCTGAATTCTACAAGAAATTTAGTGAAGACCTAACACCACTACTTCTCAAACTTTTTAATGAAATTGAAAGAGAAGCAATACTCCCAAATTCATTTTTTGGAAGCAAGCATTACTCTCATTCCAAAACTAGAGAAGGATCCAACTAAGAAAGAGTTATAGGCCAATCTCCCTAATGAACATTGATGCAAAAATCCTTAAATATGATGCTGGCAAATTAACTGCAGCAAATCATCAAAAAGATTGTACACCATGATCAAGTGGGATTTATCCCAGGAACGCAGGGATGGTTCAGCATATGTAAATCCATAAATGTAATGCATCATATTAACACAGACAAGGGTAAAAGTCATACGATTATCTCAATAGATGCAGCAAAAGCTTTTGACGAAGTCCAGCACCCATTCATGATAAAAACTCTACAGAAAATTGGAAGATGATCTCTATCTCAATCTGATAAAAGCTGTCTATGACAAAACGATAGCCAACATCATACTAAATGTTCAAAAACTGAAAGAACAATTTTAAATAACCAATACAACAACCAACCTGTAAAACTTCTAAAAGTTCAACAATTGTTTCATGAGCTGGTAATAGGCTAGCTCCAACACATCCCTGTCTCACTATTGTTGGGGCTAACAAATTCACAGTGGCTAATTTTGCATACTTCCCTAAGGGATAAATGGAGGTTTAAGATTATAGTATCATCCTTTTGAGACTTTCCATTAACTATTTTGGTATGGACCATCGTCTCCCACCCACTGAGACCAAACTAACAACTAAAATTAAAAAGAACACTCAAGAGCAAGATCCTTCTTAGCATAAGGTCATTTCTGCCCTCTTGAGTCATCCCAGGATTTTCCCTTGCCTGCTGAGTCACTGACCTTTGAAACTTCTGCCAACCTTGAATCTTTGCTTTCCCTCCTACATTGCATACACTCAATAAATAGTGGCTGGTTTGGAGTATCTGGATCTCTGTCTGTCCTGGGGCATTTGTATACCATCCCCCATCAAGCATTACTGAATTTGGCTCTGTTTCTTATTTCATTCTTTTGCTGCACCCCTCATACAAGGCAGTTGGGGATAGTGGCTAGGTCCCCAATACGTGGCACCTGAACAAGGACATTCTAATTAGGCTGAGAAGGCAGAGTGGAAAGAAGAGGATGGAAAAAGGTGAGAGGGCTCCATGTAAAGAATTCATGGACGTCCAAAGAGAAAGTGGAAGGTAATGTAATTGGCACTGCAGAAAGATTTCACTTAGCTGGGATAATGTGGCAGAATTTGTCATTGAAAGAACAAAGATATATATTTGGTTGTCGTTTATGTTGTTGAAGGAGGTTGGAGCTCAAGCAGCACCTGCAAGCTGACAAAAATGTTACAAAAATTGATAAATATAATTTGTGGTTTCTGTAGGTGGGAACCTTAGATATTCAAAATTGTGATACTGTGAGAGAAAATTTAAAGAACTCAAATCAGAAGAGAAACTATTTCTCCTGAGACCTTTTCAGCTTGGACCTTGGTAAAATCTATTATAGTACTGTTAAATACTAGTATTCCTGTTATGGGTTTGGTCCTGTTTCCCCCCAAAGCTTCATGTAATTATGGATGGGGCTGAGTCTGGCATTTGTGATTGGTTTGTTGTCTGGTACTGGGATTGGTGATGTGAGTGTTGTACCCGCTCACGGGTGGAGCTGACATACAGTGTAACAGCAGGAGGAAGGTGTGTCACATGCTGTCTCTTTCTGGTTTGCACCATGAATGGCTGTCTCACCATGCCATGCTGCCTTGGAACCAACTGAGTATGGACTGAAACCCCCAAGAATTGTAAGAAATAAACCTTTCCTTCCCTAACTTTGGGCATCAGGTATTCTGTCTCAGCAATGAGAGAAAAGTAACTAAGACAACCCGCAAAGTTTCTGTTTTAGAATGGCAATAGAGAGAATAAATAAAGTCACCCACTGTGCCCTGGCTCAGACCCAGAGCTGCATGAGAATATTGATACTCCTTGGTCTGTGCCTCTAGACTACTGAAAACATTCTAAACCTTGTATGTTTAAATATCAACAGGCTTTTGTTGTTTCTGGGTGGTGGTTAGACATGATTTTAATAATCAAATTAGCTTACCCCTGGATATTGGGACATTGGATGATTTTTTTTTTTTTTTTTGTATTGGAAATTGAACTCATGACCTCACACTTGCCAGGAAGGTGCTGTGCTGCTGAACTATATTCCTGGCCCTGGGTGTTTGCTTTTAAACTGCTTAAAAATTAAAACCATGGTAAAGAATTGAGCTAAGGGACCATTCACCGTAGATGCATTTGTGGCCCTGGTCAATACCTTCGTCTCAATATGAAGCAATGCTTCTGTCTTTAAAATTGCTGTTAATGTAAAGGTAAATACTGATCATCATGCTATTTCACCGTTAGAGTTGTACTATAAAAAAGGTCGAAATTGCCTTATAGTCATACATTTTTTGCACTAAAGAATTTTTTTTGTGTGTGCTGGGGATCAAACTCACAACCTCGTGCTTGCCAGGTATCCTTACTTGTTTTCAAGTGTAAATGTGAACCAAAGGAAAAACAGATACCTCTGGCCCTTAAGGCATCCACTATCACTGAGCCTGAGGCTACTCTTCCTCATCTTCAGAGCCTGAGAAGAGGTTTCCAAGACAATTTTAATCAGGGATTCACCCACTATTCCTGAGTATAAGGTTTCCCCTACTTGCCCTTCAAATCTTGAGGGTACAGCTTCTAGGTTAGCCATAAATGAGACTTCACCTTTATGAGGCTGTACCCACCTATAGCTGATTTTGCTTAAGTTTCTCAAGGACAGTATCACTTGTAGAAAATAAATGGGGAATTTAGAACTACCCATGTTTATATGTCTTTTTCTCTGTGACCTAAAACAATTCAGGCAAGACCTAGAAAAGTTTTTAGCTGTTTCTAATAGGTACATTAAGGTCTTTAGAGGATTTACACAGATGTATAAACTAGGGCAGAGAGATGTAATGTCACTCTTAAACATTGACTTTTAACGAGAGACAATGAGTATGAACTTTAATCTGTGAGTCCCTTAAGTGAATTACAGATACCTGGGGATATGCATTTTCAGAGTGGATTTAAATAGAACCTAGCCAGCACTGCTGCAGAGGTGACTGAATAGAGAAGCCAAAATATCTCAAGGATTTCTTTGCCCTAGGAACAAGATTTCTTCTGGACTATTACCTGCCTGTCTGTCCTAGGAGGTGATAGATCTCTTTACAGCCTGATACTTTAGAACTTTTGATTCAGAGTCATTTATGAGAAATTAAGCCCTAAAAAATAGAATTGAACATTTTTGTTGTCTCTCACTCTCTTTTAAAAATGTTAAAACCAGCCAGATTCTTTGATTACTGGTTTAATTTTCTGTTTGATAATGAAGCTGGAGTCAATCATAATTTGTTTCTTGAGGCATGTTTTGCTAAGGATTATACATTCAGACTGAGAAAGCTCTAAATTTTATTTGTGTTTTTCCTCCTGACATGGTTAGAATTTGGTTCTTGTGCCATAGTTGGAGTCACTCTTCTGTTGCTTCTCCACTGCCCTTGTGTTGAGAAATAATGGTATAGAAAAGTACTTAATCCTAGGTAATTCTCTCCTCCATGGATGGTTAATTTAAGGGTAAATTCCAGAATGGTAAGTTTCCCCTCCTTTGGTTCCTTCCAGAGTGAAGATTTTTACTTTATACTCAAAAACAGGTCTAGACGTAATCCTGGAGCTCTCAAAAATAAATGTACAAGTTTTAGTCCCAGTTTACATGCCTTTAATCCTTATGCAGAACTGGAGATTAATTGTTCTTTCCTCTCAAGAATGATACTGACTGGTCTTTACAGCACAAGGCATGTTGACTGATTTTTGCAACACAAATAGGTTCACTGATAGAGCAAAACATTCCTAGGGAACCTTATAAATTTAATAACAGTTGTAAACAGAAATAGGTATTTAAAAATAGGCAGAGCTCCAGTCCCCGGAGGACTGCCTCTCATTTTTTCTCTCCAAATTATCTTGTAAGCTGGCTGCTCTCAGAGATAATATCTTTATACACACAAATCTGGCCTGCTTACCCTCTAGATATAGTAAAAATTACCTTTAACAGTTTGTTCCATTAGAAGAAACAGTTACATGTGGCTATCAAAACTGAAATTTGGATGTTCTAATCAGATAAACCATTAGCCTAATAACTGCCTTTGCTTTAATAACTGTCTTTGCCTTGACAGGTGTAATTCCTTTTGATTCTTATTACAAGAGATCTCTGTTGACCTACAGAATATTTCTGACTAGTCTATTTATACTTGAAAATATGAAAACTACAAAAGAATTACTACAATTCAAATTGGCCAAATATATGTGAGTGCACTCTGATTTTATAAACTGTCTTATATGTATTTGTTTTGTCTGTGTCTAATCTGTAAACAGCTATTATATGTGAGCTCAAAAAATAATTTCCTTTTTTGCAATTTTGAATTTTTAAAACATTTGCCTAATTTAAATTGGTTGATAGATAAATATCATCAAAATTAAAGACACATTTCACCTATTTTATCAGTTTGTCAAAACTATGATAAAATTGGTTTTATAAAAATTGTTATAAAAAAACTGTTATGTACTATGATTCAAAAATCTCTGATTGATCAAAATTACGTGGTCAATGTTATGATGTGGTTCTCATAGGTCATCAGAAATTTATTAAGGTAATAAAATGGGGACCCTTTAGGCTTGGTGGAACTATTGGGCAAGAGTCCCTTTTGGTGAATAAAGAATCAGCTATCTGGAAAGAATCATTATCCAGTCTTTGTTCATTAATGGGAGGTCCCAATAATCTTGATATAGCCCTATGGAAGACACCTTAATAAATGTTAAAAATATTATTGCGATATGCTTACATTTGTCATCATCAAAAGGTTAAGTTTTCTGGAAGTAATTCAATAAGGTTTTCTCATAAAAGATGCTCTTGGTACAATACCAAATTAAGAAATCAAGATTTTCGTATGTCTGTGACAACTGACTGCTGTTCTTGTGTTGCAGTAAATGTACTCATGCTTGCAGATTTATAGGTCTTCCAAAATGTAAAACAGGAATTTATAGTGATAGATTTCTCTTTCTGATTCAAACCTCTGTCTTCAACAAAAACTTATGTGATGTACATCCCATTAAAGGTCAATAAGTTAGGCAAAAGCTTTTTTATGTATTAGATAGAGATGATTGACTAAAAGGGGTATTTTATGTCAAAATGGAAATTCAGGCTGTGACAAAATGTCATAATTATCATGCTACAATATTATGTATGGTGTTGATTTTTAATTTTCTATGTAAAATATGTAACTGTTAACATTCTACAGGGATTTAAATAGTAGGTCATCCATGGTTGATAAAAAATAACAGTTTTATTTTATGTTCTAAGGTGCTTGATATTCAGATATGGTGGAAATGCTAAGCTTACTGCCATATTGCACTGTAATTTTGTCAGTCTTTTCTTCTGGATGTTCAACAACTGAATTTTGGAGACCAAAAAGTAGAAAGACAGATAGGCTAGGAGGATAGCCAATATTTTGGCCCCATCCCTCTGAGGTCAATGAGGACCCAGGATATAAGATAACCTCTGTAGTGAAATCCTGTAACTCTGTGAGTACCTGGTCTTCTGACCAAGATTTTGGAATCACAAAAAAGTGTGACCTGTGATATGTAGTGTGCCTAACAAGAGTCACCAGGAGGAGAAAAACCTCCCAAGCTTTCACAGAATGCAACTTGGTCAAGCAATACCTGTGACTCATTCTGATGGCTGACACTGTCAAGAACTGAGAGGCTCTCTCCATGGTTCCAAGTCAAATCCTGAGGAGACTTAACTGACCTTGATAGATAGTAAGAGGTTAATTTTAATTAGTAAAAGTCTCAATTTAGCTTAGTCATGAACATACAGCAGACAGGTATAATCAAAAGATATATAAAACAGTATCATAATAATTTAGATATAGGAAGGGGCTCCAATCATTAACTTCTTCTGGCAGTTTCCAACTATCCCAGTAATTGACCACTGCTGTCAGAAATTAGTAATAAATTACAATAATGTCTGTAAGAAATCCTAACTGATGCTATTACAAAAACAAAAAGGGGAATATGTTGGGAACCACAAATTCATAATGGCTAATTTTTTATACTTCCCTAAGGATAAGTGGAGGCTTGGGATTATGGTATCACCCTTTTGAGACTTCTCATTTAACTCTTTTGGGATGGGCCATGCTCTCCCATCCACTAAGATTAAAATGAAACTACTAAGATTGAAAAACCAATTCCAGGGCAAGATCTTTCTTAGTATAAGATCATCTCCACCCTGGAGTCATCTTACAATTTTCTGTTGCCTGCTGAGGCATCAACCTCTGAATCTCTCACTAGCCTTCCTATATTGTATACACCCAATAAATAATGGCTGATTTGGAGTATCTTGGTCTCTGCCCATCCTGAGGCACTGACCTCCCAGCCCATCATACATTATAAAATTTGTCTCTATTTCTTATTTTATCCTTTCACTGTACCCCTCATACAGGCAGTTGGGGATCTTGGCCAGATCCCTGATATACTATGGCTTTGTAGTAAGTCTTGATATCTGGTAGTGTAAATTTTCAAACTCTGTTGTTTTTCAAAATTGTTCTTTACTTTAGGGGCACTTGATTCAAATTTATGATCAATATAATTTCACATTTATTTAGGCCTTTTTTGATTTCTTATATCAATTTTTAGTTTTCAATTCACTGACACTACACAGCTTGCTAAATTATCTTGAGTTTGTTTGCTTCTAGAAGAAAAAAACTGGAAATTTACCTACTTAGGAGGAAATGAAAAAGCAGCTTAGAGCAAATCATAAACAAAACAAAACACCAAAAATCTATCTAGACCTCTACAGATTTTTAAAGTGTTATTTAACAAGGAGAAACTGCTGCTTACTCCTCTCACCACTTTTTTTTTTTTTTTTTTTTTTGCGGCACCGGGAATTGAACTCACAACCTCGCGCCTGCCAGAGCAGGCGCTTAAGGCACTGAGCCAAACTCCCGGCCCTAGTTTTTTGAGGCAGGGTCGCACTATGTAGCTCAGGCCAGCCTTGTGCTCGCGTTGTAGCCCAAGCCAGCCTCGAACTTACAACGCTCCGCCTACCTCAGCCTCCTGAGTGCTGGGATTAAAGGCTTTCACCACTTCTTGTAGGACCCACAGAGCTCCACAGAGCTTGGAGCTTGGCCCAGACAAGGGAGGTGGGAAAAACATTGTTGCATGTTTCAGCAGCAAGGGTGAAATGTTATGGTTCTAATGTAATACAATGTTGCTAGAATTAATACTGGGTCTTAAGCATCACTGAACCTGAGTTATGATGTTCAAATTGTGAAATGACAAAAATAAGCATGTCTTTGTATCTGGAAAACAATTTTTAAAAATGTTTCTTGTTACCAAGTTGACAAGGGGTAGATTGGAATGGTTGATAAATTGTGTCAAATTCAGAAGTTTAGAAGCTTGGCTGAGTGACTCAGTGCAGGGCGTGGTCCTCACTTTGTAAACATCCTTATACTATGCAGTAGGAGGGCACAGAGATGGTGTGCATACTGCACCAACCCTAGGGAGGTAGCTTGTTTACAATGTAGGGGAACAAAGGAGGCCCTTTGCTTCCCCTTCTTTGCTCTTGCCACTGTTGCTTTCTTCTACTGCCATGAACTGTTACTCCCTCAGATATAATTAAACAGGCTTCTGTTTCCCATGCCACCTTCAATCAAAATGCATCTGACTTATGCAAACAGTTTCATTTAACTTGGGAATAGGCTTGATAAATTGTTAAACTATGCTCCTCATGTGTAATACATCTTCCTTATCTATGGGGGCTAATGCCCCATAGATATCTCTGGCAAATGAATGTCATTCACATTCCTGAGTTTGGCTTTTATGCTGCATCCATATTTCAGTAGATACTTCCTCAGGATTTATTTTTGCTTCTGCTTGTATTGGTAAACACATCATTGCTCATTGTTTGGATGTCTTTAGTGCCCTGAGCAACCCATGGGAACTTAAGACTGACAATGTTCCAGCATATACAAGTGCTGCTTTCCAAATGTTTTGTAAAACTTTCCGTATTTCTCTTACCACAGGAATTCCTTATAATCCTCAAGGTCAAGAAACTGTTAAACATGCTCACAGTCTGCTCAAAATTCAACTCCAACACAGAAAAGGCGGAGATGTAGGGAGTGGCTGAGGTTGGAGATCAATCACACATGTAGGGATAAAACAAGGCCAGTCCTGAGAACAGAGAGAGCCCAAAGCAAGCTGTGTAAACTGGGTGTTCCAACTCCAAAACAGCAAGGTTCCCAGGCCAGCCAGGCAAAAAAGTTGCTAGACAGAGGGATTGAAATTGATATCATCCTCCTGAGTGGATAAATAAACATGCTATGGTGGTCAGGCAGTTCCTTTTCTCACATCAGGAGAGAGGGCTTCACCTGACCTCAGCTTTCATCTCTTTTTTTCTCATCTTCTCACCATCTTTCACCCTGGGAACTTTGAGAGCTGTGCTCGTACATGGCAGGAAGTAAAAGATCTCTACACTGGAAAATGCAGTAATGAAAATGGAGATGAAAGAAGATATCAGAAAATGGAAAGATATTCCTTACTCTTGGGTAGGAAGAACAAACATAGCGAAAATGGACATACTCCAAAAATTGTCATAAAGATTTAATGCAATTTCAATCAAAGTATCATTAGCATATCTCACAGAACTAGAGAAAATATTACTGAAATTCATTTGGAACCAGAAGAAACCAAGAATAGCAAAGGCAATTCTGGGCAAAAAAAGGCAAAGGATGGGGGTGACACAATCCCTGATTTGAAATTATACTACAGAGCTAATGTGATACAAACAGGATGGTACTGGCAACAAAAACAGACCTGAGGATCAATGAACATTCAAAGATGCAGAAACAACTTCAAACACACTCAACTACCTGATCTATGACAAAATGATCAAACACATTCACTGCAAGAAAGATAGCCTCTTTTTTTAATTAAGAGAAAAAAGACACAGAAAAGAAAAACAAAAAGCTAAAGAGACAAAAAAAAATCCAATACAATAACAGTATAGGTTTACAAAAAAGATGATAGGAACTTGACAATGGTAGTAATGTTTCATATCATTACCTTCAAAAGGGTTGTTTAGATTAACAGATATAGACATGTAAAATTGATCTAATCATAAGAGCATTCACTGCTCTTTTCCAATAACTAATACATTTAGTAATATAGTCATTTTAGCTATCTTATGCATACATACATACAAATTTATGTCTTTTTCCTTTTCCCTTCCTTCTTTCCTCCTTTCACCTATCCCAATTACTTTTCCTCTTTGAGCAGTTTCTTACCCTTGCACAGTATGTATTGTAGATTTTGGATCATATATACTTTTTCAGTTTCTTAAACTAGGGAAACAATATGGTATTTACACATGTGAGTTTGATTTATTTTGCTTATGAGTATGGTCTCAAGTCGTGTCCATTTACTTATAAAAGTCTCCATGCAATCTTTCTTCACAGCTGAGAAGTACTCCACTGTATAAAAATACCACATATTTTTTATCCATTATTTGATTGATGGACACGGGTTGTTTCCAAGATCTGGCTATTACAAATCGGGATGGTATAAACATGGGTGCACATATATCGCTGTGGTATGATGTTTTCAGTTCTTCTGGGAAACTGCCCAGAAGCAGGATAGCTGGGTCAAATGGAATCTCTAATCCTAGCTTCTTGAGGTACCTTCACCCTGATTTCCACTGTGGATGCACCACCCTACACTCCCACCAACAGTGGAGAGGAGTTCGTTTCTCCCCATAGTCCCTCCAGCATTTGTTATTGGTTGATTTTTCGATCTTGGCCATTCTTTCTGGGGTGATATGGAATCTCAGTGCTGTTTTAATTTGCATTTCCTGAATGATCATTGATGCTGAATATTTTTTCATATATATATTTGCTATTTGTATTTGTTCCACTGAGAAGTGTGTATTCACCTCAGATGCCCATTTTTGGATTGGATCTTTGAATATTAGGGGCCTGATTTTTTAAAGTTCTTCATATGTTTTAGATAGAAGTCCTTTGTCTGAGGGACAATTGACTTAGATATTTTCCTAATTTGTGTGTTTTGTTTTCACTTTGTTGTAGATTTCCTTTGACATGCAGAAACTTCTGTAATTAGACGAGATCCCAGTTGTTGATTCTGGGAAGTACTTCCCGTGCAGTTTGACTTTTGTTCATGAACTCTCTGCCTACTCCTATGTCATCAAGATTTTTACCTACTTTGTCTTCTAGCAGGTTTAGTGTCTTTGTTTTAATATTCAGATCTTTGATCCATTTTGACTTTATTTTAGTGCATGGAGATAGACATGGATCTATTTTTAGTTTATGGCATATAGAAAAATATTTTTCCAGCACCATTTGTTAAAGAGGCTATCTTTCTTCCAGTGTACATGTTTGGCCCCTTTGTCAAACATGGGGTGGCTGAGTAAGTGTGTAGTTGTGGCTGTATCTTCTAATCTGTTCCACTGATCTTCAGATCTGTTTTTATTCCTGTAACATGCTGATTTTATCTCAGTAGCTTTGTAATATAGCTTCAAGTCGGGGATTGTGATGCCTCCCACCTTACCTTTGTTGCCCAGAATTGCCTTTGTGATTCCAGGTCTCTTTGGGTTCCAGATGAATTTTAGGGATCATTACTCAAGCTCTGTGAGGTAAGCAAGTGGTATTTTGATTGAGATTGCATTAAATCTGTATAACAATTTAGGGAGGATGACATTAAATCTGTATAAGAATTTTGGGAGTATGGACATTTTCACAATGTTTGTTCTTCCTATCCATGAACAGGGAATATCTTTTCATTTTCTGAAATCCTCTTTGATTTCCTTATTCACAGTAATGTAATTTTCAATGTACAGATCTTTTGCTTCCTTTGTCAGATTGATTCCTAAGTATTTCATTTTTTTTGGGTGCTATAGTGAAGAGTGTGGTTTCCCTTATTTCTCTCTCAATGAGTTTATTGTTTGTGTACACGAATGCTATTGATTTTTGAGTGTTGACCTTGTATCCAGCAACATTCCTGAATTTGTACACCTACAAGTCTTTCAATGGAGTTTTGGAAGTCTTATATGTAGAGTATTATATCATCTGCAAATAATTATAATTTAACTTCTTTCTTTCCTATCCTTATTCCTTTTATTTCTATCTCTTGTCTAATTGCTCTCGCTAATGTTTCTAGAACTATATTGAATAGGAGTGGTGATAATGGACATCCTTGTCTTGTTCCTGATTTTAGGTTGAAAGTTTTCAGTTTTTGTTCATTTAGTAAGATGCTGGTTGTTGGTTTTATGATATTTGGCTTTTATTAGGTTGAGGTAGAGACTGTCTATTCTGATTTTCTATAGGGTTTTATCATGAATGAGTGCTGGATACTGTCAAAAGATTTTTCTCCATTTATTGAGATTATCATGTGATTCTTGGCCCTGTTGATATGCTCTATTACATTTATTGATCTGTGTATGTTGAACCATCCCCTGCATTCCTGGGATGACTCCCACATGATCATGGTGTATAATGTTCCTGATGACTTGCAGTATTCTATTTGTCAGTATTTTATTGAGGATTTTTACATCTATGTTCATTAGGGAGATTGACCTGTAATTTTCTTTTTTGGTTGGGTCTGGTTTTGGTATTAGGTAATACTTGCTTCCAGGAATGAGTTAGGGAGACTTGCTTCCCTTTCAATTTCATTGAAGAGTTTGAGGAGTGTTGGCATTAAGTCTTCCCTAAATTTCTTGTAGAATTCAGTGGTGAATCCCTCAGGGCCCAGGCTTTTCTTTGTTGGTAAGGTTCTAATTATATTTTCAATTTCATTATCTGAAATTGGGCTATTCAACAGTTTTACATCTTCTTGATTCAGGTTTGGTATTTCAGATATTTCTAGGAATCTGTCCATTTCTTCTGTGTTATAGAACTTATGAGTGTAAAGGTTTTCAAAGTAGGTATGTATGATGATCTGTATTCCCACAGGGTCTGTAGTGATTTCACCCTTATCATTTCTTAATGCACGGATTTGAGTTTTTTCTTTCCTCTTTTTGATAAGGTTAACTAGGGATTTATGAATTTTATTTGTTATACCAAAGAAAAAACTCTTTGAATCATTAGTTTTTTGTATTGTTTTCTTAACTTCAATTGCATTAATTTCTGCTCTGATTTTTAAAATTTCCTCCCTTCTTTGGGCTTGACTTGCTCTTCTTTTTCTAGAAGTTTGAGGTACAGCTTTAGGTTGTTTATGTGTGTTCTTTCCATTTTTCTCATGTGGGAATTTGGTGCTATAAATTGCCTCTGAGGACTGCTTTGATTGTACCCCACAGGTTCCGGTAATTTGTATATGCATTTTCATCTGATTTTAGATCTTGTTTAATTTCTTCTTTAATTTCTTCAGTGACCCATTGATTGTTTAGAAGAGCATTATTTAATTTCCATGTATTTATGAGGTTCTTGTGGGATTTCTTCACATTAATTTCTAATTTTATCACACTATGGTCAGATAATATGCATGGAATTATTTCAGTTCCTTTGCATTTACTTAAGAATGTTCTGTGGGCCAGTATATGATCTATTTTAGAGAATGACCCAAGTGCAGCTGAGAAGAATGTGTATTCTGATGTTGTTGGGTGAAACACTTGGTACACATCTACTAGGTCCATTTATTTACAAGTTTGATTCAATTGTGCTATTTCTTTGCAGATTTTTTGTTTGGTTGATGTGTTCCTTTCTGACAATGGAGTGTCAGGTCACCCGGTATAACTTTATTGTCTATTTGGTTTTCTATGTCTAATAAAATTTGTCTTACATAGTTGGGTGATCCCATATTTGGTGCATATATAATTATGATCGCATCTCTTCCTGTTTTTTCCCTAAGAAGTATGTAGTGCCCTTCTTTATCACTTTTGATTCTTGGTTTGATGTTCACATTGCCTGCAAACAAAATTGCTACCCTAGCTTATTTCTGTGTTCCTCCTGGATGGAGTATTGTTTTCCATCCTTTGATTTTTACTCTGTGAATTTCCTTTTGAGCTAAATGTGTTTTTTGTACACAGCAAATTGTTGGATTTTCTTTCTTAACCCACTCTGCTAGTCTGTTTCTTTTTATTGGTGAGTTGAGACCATTTACATTGATTGATATAACTGATATGTGCTGGCTCATACCTGTCATGATATCTTTCTGTAGTTGATTTTCTACATTTTCTGTTTAAGTGTTGGCCCTGCTTAGTGATTTCCTGTTGCTGTTGTCCTTAGGATTGTATTTATCTTTGTCTCTTCCTAGAGTATCTTGTAGTACCATTTGTAGTGTTCATCTGGTGGCCATGAATTTCTTCAGTGGTCCTTTGTCATGGAGGTATCTTATTTCTCCATCAATTTTTAAAGATAGTTTTGCAGGATACATCAATCTGGGTTGAAAGCTGTTTTCTTTCAGGATTTGAAATACTTCACTCCAAGCTCTTCTTCACTTGAAGGCTTGTGTTGAGAAGCCCGCTGTAATTCTGATAGGCTTTCCTTCATAGGTGATCTGTTTTTTGTTTGTTTGTTTGTTTGTTTTTCATTGACAGCTGTAGGTATTCTGTTCTTGCACTGAATTTCTGATATCCTAATTATTATGTCTGGGTGAAGATTTATTTTGGTTATGGTTAACTGTGGTTCTGTATGCCTCACTTTTTTGTATATCAGATTCTCTTCTCATGCCTGGAAAATTTTGTTACTATTTCTGCAGATAGTCTTCACAGGTTATTGGTATTGACTCATGCTTTCTCATTGACACCTATCAACTTTATAATTTTTCTCTTGGCATCATCTTGCAGCTATTGAATTGTTGTTTCCTGGTTCTTTTTTATTTTTAAGAGATCTTTTATTTCGTTATCATAAGCTTCCATGCTGTCTTCAAGACTCTATCTTCAGGTTCATTCAAGCAGTTTTGCCAACTTTCAATGGAATTTTTAATTTCCTGAATTATGCTTTGAAACTGTTTTATGCATTCCATTTGTGTCTCATTTTGCTTATTCAAAGTTTCCATCATTTGCTTATGTTCTTGTATTTTTTATCTTGATCTTTAGATACACATAGCATTTCTTTCATGTTTGTCATTTCAATTTTTACCTGAGAGATTATTTCTGATCTGAATTCCTGTATAGCTTCATGCAGTTGTTTCTTTACTTCAGTTGCTATCATTTTAGAATGTTCAGTTTTGTGATTTCCACTCTCTGCCATTTCAGTGTCTCTTGGGTTTGTTCTTGGTGGGCTGGAGGACTGGGATTGCATCTTGCTCTTTCATTTTGTCATTTTCCTCTGAGACCTACGTGGCTGACCAGGCAGCCTCCCAATGAAGTGCACTGGAGTGCTGTTCTGGGTAGAGCTTCAATCATCCAACATCCCCATGGCAAGCCAGGGCATACCCTCAAACTATGGCACCAAAGCCTTGTGTTCTATGCCCTGTGAGGCTGGCCATGTGTTCCCATGATGTACTTTTTTGGGTTGCTCTGGGATGCTGGGCTGGGCAAAGCTTGTATCCTCCCTGCAGCAAACAGCAGTACACCCCTGGAGCTTGTTGCTGGAACCTAGAACCTGGGTGTGTAGGGTTCAGAACTTCTGCAACTGAGATGGCTTACAGAGACACTCCCCTTCATGTGGCACTGGGCCCTGGCGCCTGGCTAGGTGGAGTTCAGAACCTCTAGAACCCAGGCAGCTAGGTGGAGCACACCCCAGAATGTGGCACCACTGGGACCTAGCATTTAGCTGTAAGGAGTTCAGAGCCTCTGGAACACAGGGCTAGCCAGAGCATGCCCCTGGCCTATGGTGCCAGGGCCTCCTGGCTGGGTAGAGTTCACAACTCCCAGGATCTGCTGTGTGGCCACAACCCTGAACTATGGTGCTGGGGCCTTGTGCTCTGATGGGCGGAGCTCAAATTATCCAAGTCTCTTGATCTATGCTGGCTGCTCCCTGATGAGTGACTCTGGGGCTCTGGTCTAGACTGGGCTCAGTACCTCTGTGTCCTGTGAGCCTGGCTGGGTGTTTATATGATGGATTATACTGGGACGCTGGGCTGGGCAGAGCTTGGATCCTCTGTGCAGCTGGTGAGGACTCATTCCTGGAGTATAGAGCTGGGGCCTTATGCCTGGCTGGGTGGAGCTGAGAACCTCTGGGACCCAGGCAACTAGGCAGAATTTGCCCTGGAGTGTGGCACTATCAGGACCTTAAGTCTGACTGCAAGTTCAGTCTCTTGAAAGCAGGGCTAGCCAGAGCGTGTCCCCAGCACATGGTGCTGAGGCCTTGCTCGTGGTTGGGTGGAGTCTGAAACATCCAGGACCTGCTGCATGGCCACATCCTTGAACTCATGATAGCCTTTTTAATAAGTGGAGCTAGAAAAACCGGCTGTTCATATGCTGGAGACTAAAACTGAACCCATGTGTATCACCATGCACTAAACTAAAATCATAATGGATCAAAGATCTAAATATTAAAAAAGAAGCACTAAATCTACTGAAAGATATAATAGGTAGAAGAACTCTTGAAGACATAGGTGTAGGCAAAGATTTTATGAACAAAACCCTGATAACATGGGAATTATCACAACGAATCAACAACTGGGATTTCATCCTATTACAAAAAAAAAAAAAAAAAACTTTTGCACACCAAAATACATGGCCAACAAAGTGAAAATACAATCCACAAAGTGGAAAAAAATTTTAGCCAGCTGTATCTTTGACAAAGGATTAATGTCTAGAATATATAAAGAATTGAAAAAATCAGACATCCTCACATATTCAAAGACTCAATCCAAAAACGATCATCTGAGATGAACAGACACTTCTCTGATGAAGAAGTACAAATGGCAAATACATATATGAAAAAATGTTCAACATCACTGTTCATTTGAAAAATGCAAATTAAAACAATGTTGATATTTCATCTCACTCCAAAAAGAATGGCTACTGTCATGAAATCAAGCAACAACAAATTGTGGTAGGGCTATGGGGAAAAAGGAACACTTCTCTACTCATGGTAGGAATACAGACTGATGCAACCACTGTGGATATCAGTGTGGAGATTCCTCAAAAATATAGGATTAGTGGTACTATTTGACCCAGGTAATCTTCTTCTGGGTACCTTCTTAATTGAATTCAAAGCATCATACCATAGAAATATTTGCACCTCCATGGTTATCACAGCAGAGTTTGTAATAGCTAAATCTTGGAAACAATCCAAAGATTCATCCACTGATGAATGGATAAAAAATGTGGGTTTTCAAAAATGTAATGGAGTATTACTCAGTCATAAAGAAGGATACAACTGAGAAATTTATAGCTAAGTTGATGGACCTTGAGATCATATTCATAAGTGAAATAAATTAGACATGCTTAAATATCACATCATCTTTCTGGTGTGAGAATCTGAAAGTGTAAATAAAACTGAAATATACAATAAATATTTTAAAATATGAAAAAATGTTTCAAAGAAAAAGGGAACTAGGGGCCATGGATATAGCTCAATGGTACAGCGCCTGCCTGGTAAGCACACAATGTCCTAAATTCAATTCCTGGTTCCCCAAAAAAGGGAACTGGAGATTGGGGAGGGGAAAAGAAGGAGGGAACAAGAAAAATGAAGAAAAGGATAAAATGCAAACAGCTTCATGAATGGAAGGGGAAGGCTGGTTGAAGGGAGGGGAGGAGAATGGGAAAAAAAGGAATAAAGATTTATCATGCACAAGTACACATTTCCTATAATTAAGGTGATCATTATGTATACATAAACTGTACTAATAAACTTAATTATATATAAAATAACAAATAAAATAAAATTAGCAACTTAAATCTAAAAACAATTGAACATAGGGTCAACTCATTCTGTGCCTAGATATTGACACAAAAACAAAAGATATACATCAACACAAACACTGGTGCGTGGATAGTCTTAGCTGCTTTATTGATAATAGCAAAAAAATGCAACCAAATCAAATGTTCATTGACAGGTGAATGGAAGGATTGTGGTGTATTATTCAGCAATGAAAAAAAAACTTTTAATACTCTCTAATAACGTGAATGAATCCCAAAATAATTACAATAGGTACAGATACCCAAAAAATAGTAGATTTTTAGAAATCATAGTTTGTATGGTTTCATTTAAAATCAGTTCATGGTGAAGTGAATTCTGTCAAATCAATTCCCAATGTGACCCATGTGTAACATAGTACCCTAAAGCTCTCTTCTCAAATCAGTCTTTCATTTTGCAGGCCAAAGGGAAGGGTCTTGCTCTTTCCTCATATGCCCTCAAGCAATGTTCATTTTGTCCTGATCCAAAATAGCTGCATTTTTTTAAGTCTAATCTTTTCAGCAATCAAGCTCTTCTTTGTTCCAAATTTTCAGGTTCCAACTTTACTGAAGTTTCCTTGTGGCCAAATCTAAAAAAAATTAAACCACTGATCTCTTCTGTTTGCTATGATTCTCAATACAGAGCCGGCGAAAAGCCCTCAACAGGATCCAGGCCACAGACTAAATGTTGGGCACCCTTGAAATTTCCTATGCCAGATTAATTTATCTGTTCCTTTTCACCTCAGTTTCCTATGAAGTCCTTAGTTCATGGACAAAATGCAGACAAAACTTTCACCATAGCAAAACACATGGTCTGGAGTCCAACTGCCTCTAGAGTCTTTGTTCCCAACTGAAACCTACTAAGACTGTTCTTTACTGTCTGTATTTCTATCACTTTCTGGTCTTGTATTCTCTGATCATAATGTCTCAACAAACTCAGTTTATAGCATTCTAGGGCAACTTCTTCAGTTGGAACCTCGAAACTTTCCAAATTCCTCCTGTAAACCAGTTCCAAAGGGTTTTGAACCCCATGGTCAGGCAGCATCACAGGTGCCAAAATCTCTAGTGCCAAAATCTGTGTCAGTCATTTTCCTTGCCTCTAGAACAAACACCTGGCACACACAACCTAAAAGAGGAAAGGATTTTTTGGCTCACAATTAGCAAATGTTTCAGTCTACAGGAGTGGGGTCTAAAGTTGGATGGCATGACACACAGGTAAGCCAGAGAAGCTACTCATGACATAGCAGTAAAGCATAAAAGGATAAAAAGAGGAGCCAAGGAGGGAGATAAACCCTTCCAGACCATACTCCTAGTGACCTGACTCTAGCAGAACACACCACCTAACAGCAAGCCAGCTATAAGGATCCATAATCTAATAATGGTCCTCAAGTCCTGCCTTTGAGTATAGGAGGCTCTTGGAAAACATCTAGATATAAATAGTAACACACCCCAATATCATTTCCTATGTGATTTTCTCTAGCTTATCAGACTGAGGTCAGAATACAACCAAACTGTAATGCATTATTCTTTTAGCACTAGAAAGGCTTAAACATAAAACACACAGAACTCGGAAAACTTAACAATTTCTCCAAATCTGCCATAAAATTCCCAATCTACTTCAACATTTTATCCACTATTGTGAGCTACTTAAAATTTTTTTAATGAACACATTTTGCGGTTTACATTTGGATGGTCCCCAAGCCTCATGCAGTCACGGAGGTGGCTGAATCTAGCGTTTGTGATTGGTTTGTTTTCTAGTGCTGGGATTGGCCATGTGAATGCTGCACCTGCCCAGGGACAGGTAGCTGGCATACTATATAAGAGAGGGAAGGAGGCATGCTTTGCCCTTTTTATCCTGTTTGCTCTTGTCACTTGTGGCCACCATCAATGGCTGCCCCTTAACCATGCCTCCCTGTCTTGGAACCAGCTGAGTATGGTCTGCAACCTCCAAAAACTATAAGTTAAATAAACCTTTTCTTCCTTCATTTTTGGCATCAGGTATTTTGTCTCAACAACAAGAGAAAAGTAACCAAGACAATACATGATGTACATAGCTATGGGCCTCAATGTAATATTTTCATACATCAAAACACTGTGTAATGATCAAATTATGATAGAATATCTGTCACTGAAAACTAAGCATTTCTTTGTGTAAGAACATTCAAAATATATTTCATTAGCTATTTAAAAATATCTACTATAGTCAACTCTAGTCACTTTGTGCAATAGTATATCAGAAATTATCCCTAATTATAACTTTGTACTCATTGAACCAACTTTCCTCTCCCTCTTTCTCAAATATGATCCAGCTATCCTGTTACTGAATATATGTCCAAAAGAAATTAGGTCAGTATATTGGAGAAACTTCCACACTACTGCATTTATTGAAGCACTAATCAGAACGGTTAAGATATGGAATCAATCTAAATGTCTAAACAACTCAATGAATAAAGAAACTGTGCTGTATATGCATAATCAAACAATAATCAGTGATTTAAAAAATGAAATCTTGTCGATCATGAAAACATAGATGAACCTGTAAGACCAGTATTAGGTAAGACCTACCAGTCACAGAAAGACAAATAACGTACTACATGATCTTACTCACATGTGAAATCTAAAAAGTCTGACTTCTTAGATGCAAAGAAGAGAACACTGTCTTCAGTTATTTTCTTTGAAGAAACATAAAATTGACCCTAGGAAAATGTATTTTCTGCAGTACAAACTGGATGACTATAAAATATATGTTTAATGAAGAGTAAGTTGTTTCAATCACTTTACACACAGAAATTAGACAAATTATTAATAAACCAAACTGTATATAAACATAATTTTGGAGCTAGAAAAAACCAAAAAGAAACTTTAGTCTCCATATGTTACAGATGAGAAAAATGTTACTACTGTTAGTAAACAACCAAATTTGAGTTCTCAGTTCTCCTGCCTGTCAATCAGTTATTTCTTTTACTGAATCACATGTCATACTTGTGTTAGGATCTTGATACAAACACAATTACCTCTGTTTTTCTACTGATTAACAGGTAATGGCAAATTGATGGAGTATCTATTCTACTATGAACAGGATATTATACTTACTCTGAAAGTACCACACAGATTGGCTAGTGTTGCTGAGATGATAAGGTTTTATAGTTACTAAATATTAACTATAATTCCTGCTGTGTAAAACATTCCCTCAGTCTAAGGAGCTATATGCTCACAACCTGTGGGTTTTTTCACTTTAAAGCTTCAAAGTTTAAATTACACATGAAACAAATTAGCACTCACACTGTCACTTACTCTTTTTCCCTAGATTAAATATGGACTGTTACTTTGATATTGCACTATTGAATATGGTAGTCATTAGCCACATGTAGCTATTAAGCACTTAATATCTAGTCTAGATTCCCTTATGCTGTAAGTATGAAATACATACCATATTTGCAAATTCAGTACAAAAATGAATAGAAAATATTTCACTAATAGTTTTGCAATTATTAGATGCTGAAGTGGTAATATTTTGCATATATTAGGTTAAATAAAATACATTAATTCAATTTTGAAAAATTTCTTAATATGGTTACCGGAAATTTTTAAATTATATGGCTTACATTACAATTCTATTAAATACTTCTAACCAATGAATAATAAACATCTAGGTGCTAGCAATAGTTCATAAATTCTGTAAGAATCATTACTATTATAAAAATTTCCTATCAACAATAACAAAAATTGCTAAATGAGACGATATTAAACAAAATACTTTCATACACTCAAAGAGAGTGAAGAGATGACCTAAAAAATATGAGTAAATAGTCAAAAACTATTGTTCCAAGGAGGGATTACTATCCAGAATATATATGGAATTCAACAACAAAGATACAAATATTCCAAATAAAATGTAGGCAAATGCTCTGAATAGATATCGCTGAAAAATATATGTTATATAAACTGAGCTTGGGTAACTCAATGAGAACCTGTCTCAAAACAAAACAAAACAAAATTAATGAATTAGTTTAAAAAATGGCTGAGGACACAGCTCAGTGCAAAGGCTTTGGGTTTAATTCCTAGTACCACAAAAAGATATACATATAAATGGCAAAACTATGAAAAAATGCTCACAGCCACTAATCATTTGAAACATGTAAATCAAAATCACAAGCAAATATCATCTTAAACCAGTAATAATGGTTATTATACAAATGACAAAAATACCAAATTCTCATAAAAATGCAGAAGAAAAGGAGTTCTCTTACACTGTCAGCGGGAATGTAAATTAGTATAGTCTCTATGGAAAACAGTATGGAGGCTCCTCAAAAAATTAAAAATAGAACCTCTATATGATCCAGCCATCTCTGTATTGGGTATATTTCCAAAGGAAATGAAATAGTTATATCAAAGAGACACCTACACATCCAGGTTTATTGCAGCACTATGCAAAACAGTTAATAAATGGAGTCAACTGAGATGTGTATTAACAGATGAATGGATTTTAAAATATGACATATACACACATGTAATATTATTCATTCATAAAAAGGACTGAACTATCATTTGTAAGAATACAGATGGCAGTGGAAGATATAATGTTAACTGAAATAAATCAGATACAAAGTAAAATATCAACATGCTTACATTCATATGTAGATGCTAAAATGTCGATCTCATTAAAGTAGAGAATGGAATAATAGTCACCAGAGCCTGAGAAAAGTGTTAAGGACAGGGACAATGGCTACAGAGTATAGAAGTGCTGCTAAACAGGAGTAACTTCTAATACTCTACAGCACAGTATAATAACTGTGGTTGTCGACAATTAAATATATTTTTCAAAACAGCTAGTAAAGAGAATTTTGAATGTTCCCAATGCAAAGTAGCAATAAATGTCTGAGGTGACAGATATGCCAAATGCTCTGATCTGATCATTACACAGTGTATGGAAATATCACATACCTCACAAATATGTACAAATGTGATGCATCAAGTAAAAATAAAAATACAGTTTAAAAACTGTCTACATATATAATCAGCAATTTCTGTGCTTAAGAAAAAAATAATGTTGAAAAATACACTGAATCTGGAAATATACTTTAGTTGGCTTTAGATATGCATTCTTCCCAGATTTGCATTTTTAGTTTTGTTTAATAGAGAAAATATGATCTTACCTTCAGTTCACAAATTTAATTCTTTCCATGATTCTGCTCTCAAATTGAACTGGATGAGAATTGAATCAAATTCAATGGTTAGGGTTAAGTTTTATCTTTTGAGGGGACTGAATCAAATTCAATGCTTAGGGTCAAGGTTAATCTTATGGAGAAAGTTGATTTAGTTCTCATCCAATTCAGGTTGCGACCAGAATTGTGGAAAGAATTAAGTTCATGAACTGAGGTACCACTGTAGTTTTATATACCTTGAACACACTTGAACTAATAAGAAAGGATCATAGGCCAGAAGCATGGTGGACAAAAGTTAGTCTATGCTTAGCTCAATCCATAGATATGAGCTCAAGTAATTAAAACAAATGCCATCATGACACTGTCAGATATTCTGCAAATATACAACAGAACAATGAAGATTTTAGCAACTGAACATGAATACAACAAAAGAAAATATGTACAACTATACCTTTGCTCTATCTGAAATATTGTCCCAGTTTCCACCACTCAAAGAGAACTTTCCATTGCCTATACGCAGCAATATTTCTTCAGGAGTATCATTGGGTCCATTAGCAAATGGAGTGTAGCTATAAATAAAAGACATTTTAATACATATTGGAGGATAATATACATATAACTGACATTGGTCAATATAAAACTATATACAAACATATACTAGAGCAAATTAAAAACATATTTGTCTTTACTGTTAATATCAAATTTTACATTTCAAACAATAAATTTAATCCTAAAATATTATTTAATAAAATGGAGAAATTTGCCTCCATCAATTCTTTTCCTGTGGTCAGTAGTATAATGAAAATACAGCAAACCACACAATTTTCTTTTTTCCCTGACGTAAGTTAGCAAGTGAATATATGTACTATGAAGTAAATACTCATTATATATATATATGTATATATATACATATATATATAGTGTATTTATTGTTTTGGTTCAATTTATCATTTTATTTTTTCATTATTAGTGCAACTGGGTAAATAAGATTTTCAATAAATATTATAAAGTGAGTTGATAAAATATTGATATAAATACAATAAAGATTTCATAAGTATTAAAATTATGATATAGGCCAAGTTATTCAAAGATGGAAAGATAAAGGTTTAAATTAAAACAGTTTTAGAAAATAATTATAGAATGACAAAAAGTAATCATGTTTAAGAAAGAACTGAAGCTGACATTCAAATATGGCAGCTTGAAGACTGACTTATAGTTAAAAGTTGGAGGAAGAGAAAGAATCAATATCTTAATTCCTTCATCTAACATTAAATTGAGAAAATGCTAAATACAAACAAATATCACAACCACTTCTTTTTCTGTCATAATGTATACATTTCAAAGTGACAAGCTAGGGATAGTATCCTATGGTTTAAAACCAACAAGTTTGACTGTATTTACATGTAAACTTTATCTACTTGCTGTACTTTATAACTAAATACCCAGCCTAATTTTGTAGTATCTAAGAAGGAACACAAACTACACTAATATATACAATTTTTAACATAAATTATGAATTTAAAGCCATCAGTTTGATAACATACTAATATGTGTAAATTTTGATTTATGTACCAGTTAAAATTTAATTTATTAAAGTTATAACTAAATATATTATATTTGCTTGTAAACCTGAACTTTTTCCTTATGAGAATAATCTCAGTCATAAATTTGCAATTTTAACTAAAAGTGTTACTCATAATTAAAAGCAAACTAGCATTTATACTATTTGTAAATTATCAACATAAACAGAGTCCAATTATTGTATTTGTTTTGAGCATACTTTTATTCTTTCATGAAGGGTAATTGTGTTTACACAGTTTTATATTGCTTAGCATAGCATTTGAATATGTTACAAACTAAAATCTTAGTAAATCTATATTGCCAGGAGAGCCAGAACTCAAATTCTTTAAAAAAAAAAACAAAAAAAACAAAAACAAAAAAACAGTATCAACAGGCTCCCTGGGCAAATTCCCATTTAAATATGCAATTATTTTATGATTAAAGGAATATATGGTATGGTAATATATACAGTACAAAAGATCAAAATAAAATGTATTTTATCTTGCTATGTGAATCATATTAATTGTTAATTATAAATATACATTTTATTCTTAAAAATCTTATTCCAGTTGAAAAGTTTTCTAATACCTCATTATATACCTTAATTTATGTTTTTAAATTTGTAAAAAAAAAGATGTATTTTGAAATGTTAGGATTTTTCTTAAAGTTATTTTCATTAATGCCCTTCCTAGATGAAGATATGCAAATGAAATTCAAGGAACGATGTAGGCGTATGAGTTTCTTACCCAGCCAACATTGTATAAAAAAGGACTCCTAAACTCCAGATATCGCAAGCAGCATCATACCCTTGTTGCATAAGAACCTAAGAAAGAAATACTAATTATGTGGTATTACTTGGTATAAAGTTAATTCCCTTATCTAACAAAGTTGTTTTGCTTCCAATAATCTCATAAATGGGCCATATATAAAAACCTAAATAATTTTATAAATTTAACATTAAATGAAACATCTTCTGTAATTAGCAAGCATTGAATAAAAGTATATTAGCATAATCTGATTAATTTATAGGCCATCTCCCAAAACAAAGTTGTAAAAACATAATCTCTGACCTTAATGAGCTTTTATTCCTCCTAGGAAACCAATAATACAGACATCTAAATTTAAGATTAATAACATATAAAGATTTTAATATAAGCAGTACTAAAGCTTTTACTGTTGGCACTGAATGATAAGATATTATCATTCCAATTTTTAAGATGAATAAATTAAGATGAATGTTGCTTACCTTTCTCAACATCCTAAAACTGCTCAGTAGTAAAGCAGGTGTTTTGACGCTAGAGCCTGTACCTTTAATATCTATGATAACTGACTCCTTACTATACAAAAGATGGTAGGATAATAAATGCTTTTACAAAATTAAAACAAGTTTACATGCAAGACTGATGTAGAAAATAGTAGCATAGTTTTGGACTACAAACTCACATTTGGTAAACACTAAATAGCTTCATTATGTTTTATGCAATAATTTGCATAACTGGTTTTGTTCTTGTGCCCAGTATCAATAAAAAATCAAATAATATTTTCACTATCTATTCAGGTGACATTTCTCAATGAACTTAATACAGCTTGGTAGGAAACTAACTGAAGCCACCTTTTCATTTAGATAAACAAGCTCACTGGTAAAGCCTCCAAGCATAAGAACAAAACAGAAATGTTATTAATGCATTTACACTTGAGGATTAGATAAATATTAGCATTGACTTTTTATTGATAAAAAACTAAAATATTAACATTTGATTCAAACAATTGCCACGCATTAATAATGAGTATATAACTAACTTAAAATTCAAGATATAATTTGTTTTTCATGATTAAAATGTATTTATAAGAACACATGAGTAAAACTGAGAAGCTACAGAAGTCAAGGAGTATATATAGCTGCCTTAAGTAAATAATACAAATAGGTACTCCAAAGGCCCTAATAAATAAAAATGTAGAGATACACTATTGACATCATGGTAAATGCAAATTGGTATGCTCTAGTAATTAACTAAACCTCTACTGTTTTTGTTACTGTATCTGTCTCTTTGTCATCACCTTTTATAATTCTAGGGAATCACATGTTTTCCCTTAAAAAGTTTTTGAAAGCTTTCCTGATGATTCAATGCATAACCACTCTTTAAGGGCCACTACTTAGGACAGGTGAGTGTTTCCATAGCCTTTCAGGTCACAGTGGTGCACACTTGTAATACTAGCTAGACAAGAGGATGACACAAGAGAATCACTTGAATCCAGAAGTTGAAAGCCAGTCTGGGCAATCCAGTTCCTGTCTCAAAAAAGAAAACTCAGCACTTACCCCTGCCATATTTCTATAACCTTCCTGGTTATGAGAAGGAAAGAATTACACTGGAAGTGTCATATTGCTTACTTAGGGCTAATTGTAAAAAACTAGATTTAGATTTACCATACCCTTAAGCACATTTTGCATGGAAGAAGTGGCAGTTCATTTTTGTTCTATAGTTAGTCTCAAGCCCTACAATTGTGAAAATATGCAATCATAAAAGGAAATAAGGCAAGGAATTGGAAAGAATGAAAAATGTATAGTGCAATGCTGTGTTTCACAATGTTTTTTACTTGTATCAAGTTAAATACAGAAAAAAAAAGTCATAATGCCATAAACCTGTCTTTCATTTGGCTTCCCAAATCTGTGAAAAGGAACATGCACAGAAATTCTTGTTACCTTTGCTCTGCAGGTTGCATTAATTCATATTTAGTGTAAAACATACGAGAGCCACAGATAGCATTTCAATATTATTTTATCAAGAGCTGTAAATATCACACTCCCAAGCTTTCGTATAAGCTCTATTAATTCAGGAACACTTGTAGTGCTCAGGAGGCATTATAAATCAGTTGAATAACAGAACAGATTTGTCTTCGTAAGAGAATAAAATAATTTGGAGATGTATTACTTTTGTAACATATGTACATAGGACAGAAAAATCTATGAAATGAATCCTAAGGGGTTAATTGAAATGATGCATATCCTAAAAAGGGAATGAATGTTCTCTCTTTACTGTTAAACTAATAATAATCAGCTTTTCTCTTAGCAAACTAGGGAGCTTTATGCACTGTGGTGAAATATACAGCCCCATAGATGCTATTGTTCATTCAACTTTCTTAGGACTTTTGGATTATAGTTTAAAAGATTACATTTTATATAATTCACTTTTAACTTTTGACAAGATCTGAAATTTTAGAAGCAAATATTGCCAAAAAATGATCTTTGTCTTAATTATAACAAGTTATAAATATTTGTGCATTGTTAGCAAGGGCTTTAGCACTTGATAAAACTTTTGAAAGCATTTCAAAAATATAAGTAACAACCAAGAGTATTTCAGGAAGTAATTATACAGACATGATCTTCATACACCCAACTCAAAACCTTCATTATTACACAGGTAAAAGTGTCTTACTACACTGGAAGTTTGCTAAGATAAAAAGCTACAATCTGCTCTATATTTTCACTCATTTAAAATATTTTTCTAGGGCCAGGGATTTAGCTCAGTGGCATAAGCGCCTGCCTGACAAGCGTGAGGCTGTGAGTTTGTTTCCCGGTACTAAAGTAAAATAAAATAAAATGTTTTTCTAACTATTAAACTTAAAATGTTTACCTGATCATTAATCTAACTAGAGACATGCCAACATACAGTATTTTTAATTTCAAATGTCCATTTTACATACATTCATTTGGGACATATTCCCCTCAATGTCTTTCTAGTAAAAATTTTCCATAATACCAAGAGGTCCAAGTCCACAAAATTAAGTCAGTATTAAGAACTCAGCCATTAAAATAATCTATTCTTCCATCCATTCCATAAATCTATTACAACATTCATGAAGACCTTGTAGCCTACCTTGAAAAGAAGAGGCCTAACCTCAAATACTCTATTCTCCTGTTTTATAAAATCACTGAAATGTCCCAGAAAAGCTAACATTTTCTATGTCCAAACCCTTATTTCATTTACCAGGAGGTAATAACATAACCCCTTGTTGTAATAGTGTTCCAATTGTTATTTTGAAAAATAGTTTCTATACCACATAAAGTAGTAAAAACTTGTATATTCATTATTCTGTGCATTTCACTAAAATACAGATTTAATCACATTCTCTGAATATGCACATAATTTCTATAGAGGAAATCTTTCATCATAAAAAGCCTATAAAGCAGGTACTATTCCCATTCATTGAAATGCTAATATCCTAAAGCAAAATTTAGAAACTTTTTGAAAGAATTTTTCACTATCAGAAAATATCTTTCTATGTTTCTATTCTCAATACTAAAAAAAAATTTTTCTAATAGTTGCCTTAAAAACACTAAAATGAACTACTAGCCTGAGGAGGCTATTAGTTAATATATGCCTATGAGAGAGAAATTCATCTTCAAACTATTTGACTCTTCTTTTCCTTTGATTTGGCAAATTTAGTTTTTTAAACCTGAAGTTTAAGGCATTTTGATTTGTATTGAATGTTCAATAATTTATATTGGTTATCACTATCCATAATGCATAAGAACAACTCCTGATTTACAAACAAAACCTCAAAGAAATTTGTATGACAATGCCATCCCTGATTCATTTTTCATCAGTCTTACTTTCACTACTATAGAAATGCTAGTGTCATAGTTCTACCACCATGACCAGATGGTTGGAACTATCCAAATATGATACTGGTATCTGAGCCTCCCCAACCACACCTGCCCTGATTTGTCCCCCTATATATTTATTCATACTACTGATGAAACGCAATACTCAACAATATCGACTTGAAGGAGGAATGCTTTATTTTGGCTCATGGTTTACTTCACAGTTGGCTGATTTCAGGCCAAAAACATCATGGTGAAGGGACATGGTGGGAGAAAGCTGCTTAACCCATGATGACCAGGAAGCACGGAGGTAAAGGAAGAAATGGACATAAGAATACACCCTTCCATGTCATGCTCCCAGTAACCCATTCCTCCAACCAGTCCCCACCTCCTAATAGCACATGAACTACTGAATTGATCAAAAGATGAATTCACTGATAAGTGTAGCAATCTAATGATGTAATCATTTGAGGGATACTTTTATATTTAAGCCATAACACCCTAGGATCTACATACCAATGTTTTTCCTTTTCAAAAAACCCCACTATTTAAAAAATTAAAAAACCTTTGAGGCTATTTCCTCTGAAAGTTGTAGAGCCCAACCAATCAGGGATGACACTGCCCCATAAGTTGTATATTAATGCTAACTGATATAAATTACCTATGGAATGAATTGACATTTATAGTAAGTGGATAGTGGGTCATGAATAAGTAATGCAAGTGATTGGAGACTCATTTTCCTCATGTAGAATATGTAATGTTATGAATCTGTGGTCATCATTACCCTTTCTACCAGTTCCAAAATGGTATAATCCTGAATCAAGTATATTACTCAATAGAATAAAAGAGTCTGCCTATTATATTCATGTTGATTTTAGATGCTGGTTACGAGACTGAATACTTACATTAGGCATTATTAGAATTCATTAATTTGAAGAGCATTATGTTGAGAAAGAACAAAATAACTTTAACTTGCCTGCCATAACATATATACAACTTCATAAACATTTAACTAAAGGAAAAGAATAAAAGGCAAATGTTAAAAATTTTAAAGAATACCTCAGGTGCCACAAAGTTTGCAGTGTAGCAGGGGGTTAAGAGAAGTCCATTTTCTCCTCGAAGTTGTTTTGCAAACCCAAAATCACAGATCCTAATTGAATCTGCATTAGCTGATTCATCCATGTATAAAATATTACTAGGCTTAAGATCCCGATGAACAACCTTAAATACAAAAGAATAATTGTTAAATTTCTATAGCTAACTAAATTTTTGTGAGATAACTTTTTGTATTTGCAGGAAAAGAAAATATCAATTATAAAACAGAACTAAGATGTGTTATGCACATGTACCAACTCCCCACATGGAATGTGAGCATTATGTACTGCAAACATGTATTTGGGAAGAAAAAGAAAATTGAAAAAAAAATAAAATTTTGAAAATGACATTTTCTCTAACCTACAGATAAATTATACACAGAAAATTATCTTGGGAAGTTTACGGGAAGAAGTAATCTTTGTATGATTCTGTGATTGACAACCTTCAGCCCAAAAAAGAAGAAACTGTTTCCCTGCCATCTAAAGTTACAAAGAAATCTGTGAACACATAGAGAAGCAAAAGGATATCTTAAACAGCTTAGAAATTTGGGAAAACAATGCAGATATGGGTATAAGACAATTTAAAATTTCAAGTCTGGCTCCCTAGTTTGGAGACTGGTAACAGAAAGCCAAAAGCATAAGCCAAGTGCTCAATGAAATCAATTTTCAGTATTACACGCTGATTGGTGACACTGTCCACCGGGGAAAAGTCATACAAGTTTTTACCCAGGGTCAGAGACTTGGTCTGAAAGTGACTCCACCTGCAAGACTTACTTTAAACTCTGAAAATCCTCAGAGGACTATAACCAAAAGCCATCTTGATAGTGTTTCTATTATTGGGAACTAATCTCTAGATAGTTGAAGGCTCAAAGCAATCACAATTATGTCTCCCTCCCAGCGGATGACTTGCTGCATCCAGTGGGCAGGATAAGGCCACATGAGACAGCCTTGGCTGAGGGGAGTCTGCCTGGAATTGTGAGCAACGTCAAAACCATGGGCTACAGTGGTAAGAGGATTACAGATTGCAACTGGCCATGCTCTCAGTAACTAGAAGTGAAAGCAATATGTTAAAGAACAGCATGCATTTGAGAGGAATAAATACAGAGTGCTTTGTCCTTACAGCCACTTGTCCATCATAGAACTGAGTGGTTTAATTGTTTCCCCTATGGTCTGAAGTTGTCAGGGAGCCATACCAGAATTTGGCCATTTGCCACACCTCCAGGTGCATAGTCTAGAATCACCTGGGCTAAGGATATGGCTAAATGGGACAGTCCATAAGTTACCAACATACAAGCATTGAAGAGGGAGAGCTGCAGTCTAAACACAAGCTTCTCTATGGGCCAAGCAGATCAACAGCTCAGGAGAGGCCGAATGCTTCCCTTGCATGATCCAGAGGCTGCCAGGCCAAGACCAGTGAAAAGGGCTCCTACCAGACACTCGGTCATTTCCCACATTACTGTGTGCACAAACAGAGGAGGCATAACAAATGTATATATGTCTTGTGCACTCTAGGTGCTAGTGAGGCTTGCCTGGAGATAAGGGATCCTGACAGCCACTAAGTCCACTGTCACAACCCTATGTACAAACAGGAAAGCCCTCCTCAGGAACTATATCCTGGAGGCAACAAACAGTATCTCAGCTTGCCAAGCAAGAAACAGTGAGTCATAGAAAGCCAACAGCCTTAACCAGTATCATGCAAACTGAGAGAAAGCAAACAGATTATAGTTGTTTCTCATTATCCACCCCACACTTGGCAGACTGTCTCTCTAAGTCAAATTCTTCAGGTGGGATGAGTTTCTGACTAGTTTTTAGCTTTAGTTTCTATTTTTTGTTTTTGTTCTGTTCTTTTTCTCACCTATCCTATTTTTAATCATTTATGCCTTTTCTTATTTTTAATTTATTTTTTTCACTATTTTCCTTATAGTTACTGTATACTTTCAATTTTCTTTTTCTTCCTTGGAGTTTTATCTCATTCTTTCTTTTCCAATTTTCCCATTTTTCTTCCATTTTTTTTCTTTTTTCTCCTTTTGTCATCACTTCTGTGATTCTTTTTTATTTTTTTCTTATTTGTTTGTTGTCTTATTCTTGGTTTCATTAATCTTCAACTTATTGGGATGGGGATTTAGCTCAGCGGCTTATTATAGGCACCTGCCTGGTAAGTGTGAGGTCGTGAGTCCGATTCCCAGTACCAAAACAAACAAACAAAAAGAATATAAACATAATCTTCAACTAATAAGTTATACACTAATACACTAATAAGTGTATTGCGTACTATTTTTTCTGCATTCTCTTCTTAGGGTTGTAGATGTTGTGCTTATGATTTTTCTATTCGGTTTTCACTCTAATGTTAGATTGGATTTATTTACATGTGGGGACTGCCACTGTTATTTTTTTTGGCTCCCCTCTAAGCAATGCTGGGAATCAAGTCTGGCACAAAGTACAGTGAGTCTGTGCTGTATTGTTGGGCTATGTTACTAACCCCAATACGAGGAACTGAATCTGACTTAAGCCACAACTTAGTCTGACTTGAATCTGACCACCTAAACCAGAGTAATAAAATTCCCCAGCTAACAAACTAGTCCCAAGAAGGCACAACTTGAAGGGGGATGATTGAAGTGTTGATTTTTCACATTTACGCCCAAAAACAGCAACAGAAAGAAATAATATTTTTGCCGAAATACACCTACAAAAAAATCCCAGAAGATTGCACCATTTACCTTTGAGACAATAATTTGTTGACACAATTTGAGAAAAATTCACAAAGGGTACACTTCATATATACTGCTGCTTGAAATACACAAGCCTTACCTAACAAAGGGAAGCTGCCTTTTAAAGATGCAGAGAAAGTAGGTCACTAAAGCTGTGATTCAGCACATACTATGTCAATTCGCATTAATCGTCCACAAAGGAACTACAGTGACAATGCATAGCAAAATCCTCTTAGGACAACACTTAGCACTACACAACAGATTGATATCCAGGACACATGGTCAAGAGCAACCTTCTCCCTAAGAAGACCCTCACATAAATGGTTAAGAGAAAGCCATTCCAATAGATGTGCAAATAATGATGTAGAATCTGAGGAACAATGAAAAAAGAAAGCAACGTGACTTCACCAAGTTATTACTTCTACAGTAACTGAGCCCAACAATATTGAAATCGACAAAATACCAAAGAATTCAAAACAATAATTACAAAATGGTCAATGAACTCAGAATACAGGGAATGAAAAAAATTATTGAAGGGAAAAATGATAAAGATAGAATTTCTGAAAATAGGAAGGGGATCAAGAGTTGGAAGTAGCAGCGGGGAGAGAAGGAGTAGGAGATGAAAAAAGAAAGAAAAAAAGAATTGAAGTGTGTGATGTACATATACCAATTCACCACAATAATTGTAATCATCATGTACTGCAAACACACACTAATGAAAAAAGAAATTTAAAAACTGAGTGATATCAAGGAGATGATAAAGGATATGCAAGAACATTTTAATAAAGATAGATTATAAAAAAGCAAATAAAGAAATTTTGAGAATAAAAAGCTCAATTAAAAAAAAACTTTAAGTGGAAAGCATTACCAATAGCCAAGATCAAGCTGACAACAGAACTTCTGGACTTGAAGATAGGTAGGTATATTATCTCATTCAGTAAGGAATAAAGAAAACATTATGAGCAAAACATGCAGCACATCTGGGACATGAGTAAAAGAACAAACTTAAGAGGGCTATGAAATACAGACTATACACAGAACATCTATTTAGTAAAAAAAAAAAAATACCAGAAAATTTCCTCAATTTTGAGAGATACGTGGATATTCAGGAGGAATTTAGAACCTCAAACAGATATGACCAGAAATAAAACTCCCTAGGTTATACTATAAAATGTCAAAAACACAGAACAAAGAAAGCATATCAAAAGCAACAAGAGAGAAACTCCAAATCACTTGTAGAGGTAAGACCACCTGAATGACAGATTTCTCAGCAAAAACTTTAAGAGTGGGGGGGCATCAAATGATGAAACTACATTACTATGTCAAATGAAGTCATCCTTCAGAATCAAAGGAGAAATAAAGACATTTCAAGATAAGCAGAAACTAGAGGAATCACAGTACCAGCATAACAGAGAATACTTAAAGAAACATCACACAGAAAAACAGGAAGAAAAGAAACAAGCAAATGACTAGTAGGAAAGAATCAAGCATCAGAAAATATGTAAAATCTAAGAATTAGTATATATATTTTATTCATAATACTTAATGTGAATGATCTTAAATCTCCAACTGAAAGTTTCCAATTCATGGCTTAGATTAAAAAACATGATGCAACTATGTGCTACATGGAAGAATGAAACTTCATCAATGAAGACATATACTGACAAAAAGTGAAAGGATGGAAAATGACATTCCTGGTAAACGAAATCCAAAAGCAAGTAGGAGTACCTATATTCACATCCAACACAGCAAATTTCAAGTGAAGATAGATGATATAAAGAAAGTCAATATATATTGGAAAGGGGAATAAGTCACCAGGAAAATATAACAATTGTAAATACATATGCCACAAATTTTATAAACAAGCACATCTAGATACTAAGAGAGAAATCCCAATATAATAATAGTGAGTGACCAGAGCACATTACTCTCACAAACAGGTCATGTGGACAAAAAATGTGATAAACATCTAAGTTAAACAATGCTACACATCAAATGGACTAAGCAGGTATCTACAGAATATTGCAAGCACATATAATTCACTGTGTTCTCAATAGCTCATGGAAATTTCTCCAAAACCAGACAAGACTTTAGGACATAAATCAAATCCTAAATAAAAAAATAATTGAAATATTGTTATACAATATCATTGTATCATAACTAGAAATCAACAAGAAAAAACTACAGAAACTGTATGAACACATGGAGATTAAATAACACATCTTTGAACTAGCACAGAGTCAATGCAGAAATCAGAGAAGAAATTTTTACAAACCTTAGAATGAAATAAAATGGAAACACAATATACCAGAATGTGAGGGACATAGTACAAGAAATTCTGAGAGGAAAGTTTACAGCTAAAAGTGCCTACATTGATTTGCGGACAACAGAGGGAGAGAAACAGGCCTCACCAAGAGGTAGTCCCTGCCTGGAAACCAATGCCTTGCACTGACTGTTGCTGCAGTGGGGACAGCCACACCCAAGCCTCTCTCCATGAGTCAGCACCATTCACAGACTGAGGAGGGAGAGAACCAGGCCTCACCAGGAAGCAACCCCAGCCAGGAAACCATATCGTTTTCATTGTTTTGTTGGGTTGGGTTTTATTCTCTTTTGTTTTGCTTGATTATGTTAAATCTGATGGCATGAGCAGCTATTTGAAAGATAGCAAGACAAAATAAAATAAAATAAAATAAATTAAAGTGCTTATATTAAAAAACCCAAGAGATCTCAAGTAAGTAAACCAATAATACACTTCAGGGTCTTTCAGACACAAGAAGAAATCAAACACAAAACCTATGGAAGGAAAAAAATAATAAAGATGAAAGCTTAAATTAGTAAATAGACTAAAGGAACAATATCAAAAAAATGAGAAAGAGAAAAAAGGAACTAGGATGAGGGAAAGGGGAAAGGATGGAAGGGAAAAGGGAAAAAATGCAAGTCAGTTATACTATTAGTTTCTCTTAGTTCATTGTAAAGGAAGGCTTGTGTTAATATCCATTGTAGAAATTTTTATGTCTATATCTTGTACTCTGAGCAGTTACTTTAAAGATAACAAGAAGTAATGCATTAACTAAAATTATTCTCCTATTATTTTGTTATGAAATTGTGTTTTACCTTTTTTCCATAAAATAAAAAAACAATGAAATAGTTGATTCTTTGAAAAGCAAAAAAAGGTTGATAAACCTTTAGCCAAACTATGTAAAGACAGACAGACAAACGGGGGTATTACAGAAGGGGCAAATGGGGGATATTACATTGGATACAACTGAAATCCAGTGAAGCATATTCCAATACATGGAAACATATTCCAATAATTGGAAAATCTAGAAGAAATGGACACATTTCTAGAGACACACAACCAATCCAAATTGAGCCAAGATTATAAAAAAACTAAACAGACAATAAAAGGCAATGATTGGATGAAGAAGTAAGTCTGCCAACAAAGAAAGGCCCAGGACTGAATGAATTTACTGCTTAGTTATATAAGACCTTTAAAGAAGAACACTGATGGTCCTAAAACTTTTCCATAAAAATGAAAAGGAAAGAATATCTCCAAATTCATTATAGACAGCCAATATCACCCTGATACCAAAACTTGGCAAAGATTCAATAAAAAAATATTTGATAATGAACACAGATCTTCAATAAATTTCTTACAGAGAATTCAAGAAGACATTTAAAATATCAATATCACAACCATGACCAAACTGGTTTCATCTCAGAGATGAAAGGATAGTTCAACATAAACAAATCAATGAACAAAATAAAACACATAAATTAAATGAAAGATACAAAATAATCACAGGATCATATCAATAGATGCAGAAAAAGCCTTCGAAAATCCAACATCTTTAATAAGCATTGCACCTTAACATAATAAAGGTTATGTACACTGAACCCACTTGCAACATCATACTGAAAAGTGAAAATATACAAGCATTTCCTATAAAATCAAGAGGAAGACAAGATTGTCCATTCAGAGGTCCTATTTAATATAGTATTTGAAGTTTTAGCCAGAGCAATTAGGCAAGAGGAAAAAATAAAAAGGTCAAAAATAGGAAAGAAATAAGTCACAATACTTTTATTTCCAGATGGCAGAATGTTTTATCTAGAAGACCATAAAACTCAACCCTAAGACTTTTGAATCTGATAGACAGTTCAGCAAAATGGTAGGATATGAAATCAATGCACGCAAAAAATCAGTAACTTTTCTATACACCAATGATAAAATCCCTGAGAAAGAAACCAAGGAAACAATTCCATTCACGTTTTCTAAAATGTACCTAGAAAGTAACCTAAACAAGGAGTTTAAAGTCCTCCACAATGAAAATTACAGAACATGGAAGAAAGATACCTTCTATAGTAATACACTCGCAGAATTAATATTGTTAAAATGACCATATTTCCAAATATAGTGTACAGATTCACTGCCATCTTGATCAAAATATCAAGTATTCTTCAGAAAAAAAATAGAAAAAGAAGACTTCAAAGAATCATGAAAGACCAAGCAGAACTAAAACATTTCCTTAGAAAAGAGCACTGGTGGAGATACCACTCTACCCAATTTCAAAATATAATGCAAAGCCATAATAACAAAAACAGCATAATACCAGGATAAAAATAGAAACACTGGTCAATGCAGAAATATAGAGGGCCAGAAACAAACCCATGCAAATTATAGTCATTTTATTCTTCACAAACTGGGCAAAAACTTGCTGAAGACAGCCTCTTTAACAAATGAAGCAGGGAAAACTGGATACTCACATAGAGAAGGTTGAAACAAAATCCCTATCTTACCTGTACAAAATCAATACAAGATAGACCCAATATCCAAGTATAAGACATGAAACTTTGAAATTCTTACCAGAAAATATATGGGAAATACTTCAAGTAATAGGCATTTGCAAAAACTTCCTGAATGGGACTCCAATGCCAAGAAACAATAGGAAAAATCAATAAATGGTACTACATCAAATTAAAAGTTTCTTCAAAGTAAAAGAAACAAAGTGAAGAGATAGTCTATATGATGGGAAAAAATATTTGACAGCTACTCTTCTGACAGAGTATAATATCCAGAATATATAAAGAACTCAAAACCACCCCAAAAGTTAAATAGTCCAATCAATAAAGTGGCATATGAATTCAATGGCCACTTCTCAAAAATATGAGAAACCCAAGCTGGGCATGGTGGCACACGCCTTTAATCCCAGCACTCGGGAGGCTGAGGTAGGAGGAGCGTTGTGAGTTCGAAGCCGGCTTGGGCTACAACGCGAGCACTAGGCTGGCCTGAGCTACATAGTGCGACCCTGCCTCAAAAAACCAGGGCTGGGAGTTTGGCTCAGTGGCTTAAGTGCCTGCCCTGGTAGGCACGAGGTTGTGAGGTCAATCCCCGGTACCGCCAAAAAAAAAAAAAAAAAATATATATATATATATATATACATATATATGAAAACCAAATTATAAATAAAGAGAAAAATAAGAGATAAATAATGGGAAGTAGATCAATAGATATTTCTCAATATGAAGGGGATCAAGAGATGGAGGAAAGGAGGGGAGGAAAAGGAGATATAAAAAAGAATAAAGGTGTGTTAGGTAGATTTACCAACTCTACACAAGAAATGTAAACATTACGTACAGATATTTCTCATTTAATGACTTTCACTCTTGTGACTAGGTCATTAAATGAATTGGTTGCTAAATGAGAAATTATATATAGTATGTACATTACAATATTCAGAACAAAGAAATGGTCAGAAGAAACTCCAACTTGATGACTTTGCTTTTATTTGAGTAACTGTTACATGCAGTACTGTAATGTATAACAGAACATAAAACTACAGTACTGTACAGCACAATCAGCAAATATCACAGTACTGAATAAACAAGGTTTACTGTAGAGAAAAAGACACCGAGGCTCTATAAACAAGATGTACAAAACTGTACAAAAAACAATGAATTTTAAATCCAAACTCTGCATCCTAAGTCTGAACAGCATGTTTTGGTCTTAACCGAAGTCATTAAACATGTAGGTCACTAAACAAGGAATATCTGTATTATAAACATTCACTGACAAAAAATAAAATAAAATAAAAATAACAAAGAAAAAAGTACGAATGCTAATAGATATATATAGAAAATATTCAACATCTTTAGCTATTAGGAAAATACAATTCAAAATTACATTGAACTTTCTTTTCACTTGAGTCAGAATGTCTGTCATCAAGAATACAAAAATAACAAATGCTGGTAAAGGACATGGAGAAAAAGGAACACTTTTACATTGTTGGTCCAATGGTAAACCATTATAGCGATTATAGAGAACAGTATTGATATTCCTCAAAAACTAAAAAAAAACTACTGAATGATCCAAATTTATCACTCCAAGATCATACATATATCCAAAGGAAATAAAATCAGCTTACAACAGATAGCTGCATAACCATTTTTGTGGAACATTCACAAAAATTGTGCTATGTAATCAAGACTAGTAACCAGTTGATAGATGAGCGAATAGACAAAATGCGATAAGATACACAGCCATAGTGAAGATCAAAATTCTGTCATTAGCACAAAAATGGATGCAAGCAAAGACCATAATGGTAAGTGAAATAAGCTACCCAGACAAATATGTTTTCTCTCATATGTGGAATCTAAAGAAAAAAGAGATAATATAAAAATGGAAGGGTGACTATTAGAGAAGAGGTAAGGAACAAGGGGGAGGGAGGAAGGAAGGAAGGGTAAGAGAGAAAATGGGAGGGTAGAATTTAAAGTATTTAAAATAAAAAGCATTAACCTATTAATTTGTATAACTAACATCCATCATAATAAAATAAATTGAAGTTAATGCCATACATATGTACACTTATTATATGCTAATTTGAAATTTTAGAAAATAATTTTAAAGATCTTAGTTAATGCAAAAAAATTCAAGATGAAAGAAATATCAAAATTTTAAATAGAAAAATGTGATATATATATATACAGCATGATATATACATATATATATATATATATATATATATACAGCATAATATTACTCAAGCAGAAAAATCACAATGTCATTTTCAAGAAAATGGATGGATCTGGAGGTCATCATGTTAATCAAAATAAGCCAGACTCATTAAATCAAATTTCACATTTTGTCTCATATGAGGAGTCTTGGTGGGGGGAGATGGAGAGCGAGGGAGAGGAAAGGAGAGGTAGAGGGAAGGAGAGAGGAAGAGAAGAAATGAACATAGATGGGGGATCATTAGAGAATAAAAAACAAATAAGGGAATGGGGAAATGGAAAGGAAAGTGAGATGGGGGATGAAAATGATCTTCAATGTATGTAATAAATATCCCAAAATGAAATTTAATCTTCTGCTTTATTCTGTTTCAGTTTGTTTGGTTTCATTCTCTTTAAAATATTCTTCCATATAATATGTGCTAATTAAAAATCATCTCTATCAAACAATGCTCCAGTTTCTATTCAAGTCATTTTTATATCATTTTTAAACTGTACTTTTAGTTCTGCTTTTTGACATAACTGACTGAGACCTTACCCAACATTTCTTGATCCATAGTAAATAATTATTAAATCTGAATATAATGCAAAAATCAACTACCTAAAGGGAGGTGAACAGAAGTAGATATTTGATGGGCAATACATATTTGATTTAAGGAGAAACTACAGGAAGCTATACAAGTAGGTTTCTACAGTACATCTATTTTTACTCAGCTAAGTGCAATGCTGATGGATCACTGTTGTTAAGACACATGTAAAACCCGTAGTCTTTCTGGCCTGAAGAACCAGAAAATAGATGGTGGGTAACTCTCAATGCTGAAGAGAAGAATATTATAAATGCTAGTTCTAACCCCTGAATCAAAAAATTGTGGAAGTTTAAAGCAGTTCATATAGGGACAAAAGAAAGGAGGACACCAGAATTGCTATTCAAAAATCAAGAATTTTCAGTTCAAGTCAGCCAAGATTACCCATTTATACAAAGAAAATAACAGCCATCAGAGAAAAATAACAGAAAATAAATATTTCCATAATTTATTGTTACCAGAGGACACAATTCAATATCAACTGATATACAAGAACCAAGAAAACAGAACACAGTCTCAAGAAAAACAGAAAATGAATCAATGCTGAATAAAATAACCCTCTGAAAGTGACAAAGATTTTAAATTAGCTATTATAACCATTGTCAATGAAGTAAAAGAAATCATGCTTTTAGTACATGAAACTTTCAGCAAAAAAACTGGGAAGTCTTAGCAAAAAAATATTAACAATGAAAAATGATTAAACAAAATACAGAAATCGAAAATTTCTGAAATTCTCTATGCGATGATTTTTTACTACTACTATCCACTTTGGTTAATCTAGTCTTACATTTAATCAGCAGTTTACAACCCTGAAAACTCTTTAAGGACAAGGAACAAGTGTAACTCATATTTGAATCTATAATACTCTACAATTCTTGGCATATCAATGTTCTCAATATGTGTCTGCTATCAATATATTTTATGTAAAAAACTGAAAGTGTATAAATAATACATCAGTGAATCGATCTTTAGCATTCTCAAAAGTCTGTTCAATCTTTAGAGTGTGCTGATGAGGACAGTTGAGGAATGATATTATGATAGAATTACTCTTTTCCTTTATTATAACACAATTTTTTTCAAAGTATAGAAAATTTATTCTATAGAATCACACAAAAATTGATCATTACTTCATTTTTTGTTATTAATGAGTAATTTATGTATAATTTTCAGTCAATTTTTAGTCATTTTTTCATTGATAATGGCTAAAATGTACACACATATATATAGCCCGATCGTGGAGTCAAACTTAAATTTATAAATAATTTGAGGACTTGTATAGCTATATATAATAAAAGTTGATGCTTTTGTAACTAAATTTATTTGCCTTCTTTATGAAGAGACAAGAAATTATAAAATAACAAGTACACTCCTCCATCATAACTTTTATTATTTTATTTTATTTTATTTTATTTTGAGACAGTATTCCACGATAGTCTTGAACTCACTAGGTATCCAGGCTGTCCTCAAACTTGGGGCAATTCTCCTGCTTCAGCCTCCTGAGTGTTGGGATCATAGGCATATGCTACCATGCCTGGAAGCCATCACAAAACTTGATATATTAATATTTCAAAACTTTAGAGTCCAAATTTTTTAGTATATTTGAGGGAAGAATTGGTAAAGGCCAAAATATACAGTCTTCTTACTGCTAGAATTTTCTATGCTAGGTATCATATCATTTTGAAAATACAATATGTCCTTCGATAATTCTTTTAAATTTCAATTTTAAGTTTCAACAGGGTTAATAATTTCAAAGGCAATGCTAGATACATGTATATGGTTCAAATCATTTTCAAAACTAATATACTATTAACTCAAGGCCAATGAAAAGTGAGAATAGATTTAATAAATCATTAGCCAATTTCTTAAATCTATAACCTTCATTTTGTCAATGAGGTTCATTAGGATATTGTCTATATAAATACATAAATGAGAAAAAAGAAATTCCCTTTACATGGTATCATCACCTATATATAATGTCATGAAGACATTAGTCTCCAAATTGAAGTGAAGAATAGAACTTACACCTTGGCAATGAAGAAAGTCAACTGTCTGAGTTATTACAAACAGTACATCACTAGCCTCCTGTTCTGAGAAACACTTTTGTTTGAGAATACGGTCCAGTAGCTCTCCTCCTTTCATCAAATCCGTAACAAGGTAAACATATCTACCATCATCAAAGACCTAAAAAAGAACATAGTATTAAGGTGTTATTATCTATACTGCAACTACAATTCTAAACTTTTAAAATTGTATTTACAATACTCTGTCTTGATAGTGAACCTCTAGTATTAAAAAGGGCATTACTTATTTATAGTTAATATGGCAAGAGTATACTAAAGGTTGAATCAGCTAAACAACTTCCTACATGCTCATGTGATATCTTAAATATTTAATTTTTTAAATTCTGAATTTGTATAGTTCATTGAAAATATAAATTAAAAAATTCTGTCTTTCAAATGACATCTGGTTTTTATTATATTAAAATTATTTCTCTTCCCTAAGAGTAAGCTTCTTTTTGATAACAAACGTACTATTTCTCAGTCCATTATCTGACATATTAAGTTGATATTGTGAACCAAATATAATACATAAGAAATATACTCAGAGCATGTGTACACACATACACAGTCCTACTACTGGTAGGACAGTGGGGACTAGGAGACCATTCCTCTCCACCCACTTGTGTTTGAGTAATATCCCAGAGTCAATCCTCTTTCCATAGTTACCTATAACTTAAGCAGAGTGAACCCTGGAACACACATACTTGTTGAAAGCCCCGACTTAGGATGATGCAGCACTCTGTAAATTATTTCTGTCAATCTTACCTAAAGACTCAGTGAGATGCACCTGGGCTGGGGGCTCCTTCTTTAAAAAAAAAAACCCAAAAGTATTTATGTGCTTTTTACTTCCCTGTCATACTGGTACCATTTTTTCCTCTGCAGAAAACATTTTTGTCAGCATAGATACACCCTAAGCACTTCTTAAGATCATCAATAAATGTAGGTGTTTTCTTTCACCATTGCACATATGCTTGCAATTCTTTGCTTAATGTACACAAAAGCCTAGAATCTATCTATTGGATCCATCTGTTATGGCTTGTGTCTAGATGCCCCCTCCCCCAAAAGCTTCATGCTGTCATAGTCAGGGCTTTGTCAGAGGTAGTTGGATCTATAGTGTGTGACACTGGAATTGATTCATGGTGCAATGCCAGGCTCAAAGGCACTAGGATTAAGGATGCGAGTGCTGCTCACCCTAAGTACCCTGGATAAGGTAAAAGGGACAGAAAGAGCTGTGGTCATCCCTTTCTTACTGCTTTCACTGTCTTCTGCCTGCAACGAACTATCTGTCTTCTGTGATGCCCCTCTGCCATGTGCCACTCTGCCTTGGAGTCGGCCAACTATGAACTGAAACCTCTACTAACTGTAAACCAAATAAACCTTTCTCCTTTTAACTTGTGGGTGTTGGATGTTTTGTCTCAGTAATGAGAAAAGTAACTAAAGCACCATTTCATGGTATATTGTCTGGTAAGCACAGAAAGAGACATCAGGAGACACTGGCAAATATCACCGGCCAAAAGAAGCCCAGCCAAAATGGGAGACAACTCCCCTCTCATGAAGACCCTTCCACCCTTTTCCTAAGTGACCAGGGGTACGCATTGTGGACATAGGTGAAGGAGATGACCAAACTGTGAAGCAAAAGGCTTTGGTTTTTGCTAGGGACCCAGGGAGCTCCTGCCGATCAGTTGGGGTTGTATTTTGCTGTCTGTGCTTGCCACATGGGGATTGTCAAGTAGTCATGGATTCTCATCCCTTGGAGGGGAAGGGACCTAAACTGAGGGAAGAGAGGCAGCTGATAAGTTTTATGCCTCTCCAGAGTACCAGGAAAATGGTGTCAGGACACCCTGGCCTTGACAGTGTTCCCAGGCTGGTTTCTGAATTTTTTCTCAGTGGACTTGGTAATAGAGGCCTGGTCTGCCTAACGTTACTGCTTTTCTTTGCAGGGATACAGTTGACAGCATGCCCTGAACCATGGGGATTTAGGTGCTCCTTTCAGCAGTGCCCAAGATGTTGGTTGGAACCAGGGGAGCCTCTAGGCTTACACTGACTGAGTGCCTGAGTGCCTTTCTTTATTGTTTTCCTTCTATCACATAAGGGAACTCTAATTCACTTCTTGCCCTCTCCCCCAATATTTCGTCTATTGGAGAATTCAAATTCTTTGGCTTTTTGATGCTGTTCAACTGAAGAGGACAGAGTTTTAAAAAATATAAAACTATCCTAGCATGGAGAATAGAAAGAAAAATTTATAATCATTTTAAAAGGTACAGTTTTTATGCTGGCACAGCTGCCAAAAGCAGCCTGTTTTCTTCTGGGTCCTAATGCTGACCTATGGCTGTCTCCTCCTGGAGCTACGTCTATAATGCTAGTTTTTTCTCTCCATTTTAGTTGGTTTTACTTTTGTTGTGGTAGTTGTAACCTTAAGTTTATACACCTTTCTGAAAGGATGTATAATGTGTGGTGGTTGCCTTCTGTCACCCGATGCATATCTTTTTTTGTAGCATAATATAGCAAAATATACAAGAGTTGGAGACAGATGAAGAGACTAAGAAGATATGAGGTTCCTGTACAAGGGCACAAGTTTTAAAAGAGAAGTCCCATGTGGACTGCTGGCTGTAGTAATTTGAATCATGTTTGCTTGATCTGGTGAAGGTGTCCCTAGAAATCTATCTTATTACCTGTTCTTAGAGTGCCATCTACTGACAGATAGTAGGATATCTGTTAAACTGCAAGTTCTTCAGTCAAAGGCTCTAAATGACACTTTTGCAAGAAAAATTTTGAAGTTTGGGGATTCTATTGAGTAAAACTATTGCTACCTCTCTGTAGCAGAATGTCACCTTTTATAATTGGCTAACAGGCATTCACCCAGTATGGCATCCCAGTTCTGGACTCTGTCCATAAGAAGAGTTGTGGTCATATGGGGAGATTGAAAGTTTCAAAAGAATAGTCAGCATGGTGGCATATATCTGTAATCCCAGCACTCAGGAGGCTGACACAAGAGAATCACTGTAAGTCTGAAGCCAGTATGGCTACATAGTGAGTTTAAGCCCAGCCTGAATTACACTGAGACCCTGTTTCAAAACAAAAAAGTTCAAAAGAAAGTGGAATCATCTCACACATAAGGTCTGATACTTTTGGCTCCCAAGGAGGCCAGCTCTACTAGGGGATGTCCAACATGAGAGCTGTATAGTACTGACAAACCTATGGCATGCATGCCACAGAGGGCTGTCTGTATCATAGAGAGCTCTAAAAAGTTCCCCATCATTGACCTAGAAGGTGCCCTGTAAGATTCCCATGTGGAAAGTGACCCAAGAGAAGGTTCAATAAAGCTTCCATTACCAAATTCCACAACTTCAGCTCCATCAGGTCATGCACTGGGGCTGAAAGACTCAGCAACTATGAAGAGATGCCCTGTAATGTCACCATTAATGGATTGAGATTCACCCAAGGACCTGATGGGACCCACAGCATAATTTTCATTTCTTCTATCAATAGATTAATTATGGGAAATGTCTCATCTATTCCTTCTGACACTGGATGATTCCTCGTTTACTACGAGCAATTCATCCCAAGGATTCTCCAAAATTTATCTTATATTCCCATGTAATAAAAAATGACCTATGTGTCCACTTAGGGGAAAAGTGATGTGGCCACCCTTTGGCAGCCAAAAATATAATCAAAATTTCAATTACATATTTATTGTAAGAAACAGAAAATGGTGAGAAATGCCTCACGTTCAAGTCTTCATGGCTCTCTTCCACAGCCCTGATCTTTGATCTTTGTCCTAGAACTAATCCTCTCTCAGGAGCTGATGCTACTGAGGACTCCCTCTTGTAAGCTCCTCTTCCCCATGCGCTATACCTCCTCAATAGCCTACTCAGTCAGCACCCGCAGGAGATAAAGGCCATCTCCTGAACCTGACCCACACCAGGTCTGGATCTACCTACCATAAGGCCATGGATTCAGGGAACTCTTCATCTAAACCCACCAATGTGCTACCCCTTAGAGAAGTGGCAGGGGCCAAGGGTCCCATCTGAGTGTACATTCTTTATTCAGTTATGCATTAAGCAAAGCAAGAGAAAAATATGTAGATACTCTGAGGATTCTAAAAAGTTTCCTGATGGTTTCCATACCCTCTTGATCTGACCTGGTGAGATATTCAGTTCATGCTGGTTTCTTACTGCACAGCAGTAGAAAGAAAAATGATTATAAAAGCTGTAAAGATGAAATGATGAAGCCTTCACAGCTTCATCCAGTGATAATCAGCCAACTGCTGCATTATTTGCATCCTAAGAGGTTTTGGCTAGAATTATAATGGATGAGGAAGCCAAATGAAAGTTATATATCTAGAACATTTTAGTGGATTGTGTCAAGGGATGCCCAAACCTGTGACCTATAATAAACTCAGTCAAGGCTCTGATGAAAATCCAGTTGCTTTTCAACTCTTACTTGAAGAGACACTGTGTAAATACACTACTTTGACCCAGGGTATAAGGAAGGTCAGATTATTCTAGGATAAAATTATATTATTTGGTCAGCTCCAGAAATTAGGAGAAAGGTCAAGAAATTCCAATAGGGCCTACAAACAGGTAAAATTCAATTGATTGATGTGTCTTATTCAGTCTTTAATAATCATGATTAAGTAAAGGACAAACTAGAATTTAAAATGGAAAAGAGACAAGCTAAAGTAATGCTTGCCCTTGTGGACAAGGCTCAGGATAAAGACCACAGTACTAAGGTAAATCAAATAATCAAAAGAGTGATAGAAGCAAGTCAGAGTGCTTCAAGTGGAAGTGAGAGGCACATTGGGAAAAGGAGTGTCCTTTAAAGCCACCAAACCCTTGTCAGGCCTGTCAGAACATAAAAGAAACTTGGCACTGGAGAAGGGACTACTCTTGTTCCCAGAGAGAAAAGAGGTCATCCACCACCATGGTGGCCAGGGAAGAATGTTCTGGCAGTGAATGATAGTAGTTCAGGCCCCCTGAGTGGCTCCCAAGTATATTTGCACCACCTCACAGAAACCTCAGGTAACTCTAGAAGTAGTGGGAAAACAAATTACATTTTTGAGATACTGAGGTATCTAATTCAATTCTAATTTCTTATTAGGGTAAGCTTTCATCCTATTCCAAATTTGTTGTGGGCCTTGAAGGAATTAGCCCCTGAGTTTTCTTTATTTCTACTCTGAAATGCCAGTTGAAAGACCTGCTTTTCCAAGCTGCCCTTTTGGAGATAACAGAATGCCCCATACCAGTAATTGGAGGAGACATATTTTTCCTATTCCGGGTGATTCTTAACATTCAAACTTATGGCAACCTGTGTCCTAGTTGCCAAGGACTCAGCCAGCTTACCTGTGATGTCTCTGCCTAGAGTTGATCCCTAAGCACGGTGTGACAGTACCCTAGGGAAGACTGTGAAAACCACTTCAGTAGTCATTCATCTAAAGGACCCTAATTTATACCATCATGGAAGCCAGTATTACCTTAAGACAGGAGCTAAGCAGGGGATAAAGCCCATGGTTGATAAATTTTGGGCTACAGGGTTGCTGGTGCCATGACAGTCCCCATGTAATACATCCATTTTACCAATAGTTAAGTCACTGGGAGAAGATTATCTAGCATAAGATCTCAGAGCCATTAATGAGGAAGTAGTACCTGTTTGTTCATTAGTAGCAGACCCATACACCCATTTAGCATACATTTCGGAAGACACAAAGTGGTTCTCTGTACTTGATTTCAAAGATGCCTTCTTTTCTACTCCAGTGGATACTAACTCCCAAAACTTGTTTGCCTTTAAATGGAAAGAACCTTACACAATGCTTCTTATCATTGCTATGCCATTAAGGTACAGGGAAGAGACAGTTGGAGTCAACCTTCCAGGTAAAACCCAAGTCATACAAGACACCATAAAAATGAAGAAAAGAGACCACATATACATTTGTGAACCAGGGGATGACCTCCAGTTTCTTTTCAGAAAATACCAAACAACATATTGAGTCAGATAAGTGAAACATTTCATTCCTTATAAGTAAGCTGTGTGCCCAATCTTACTACTCTCTTGTTTGCCACACTTGAGATACTTCTCCCAAATTATAATGTGATTTTTTTGCTGTTTCTGTTTCTCTTGGGATCCTCCTGGATGATTAAAAAACTGCCTCTTACAGAGATAATAAATAATGATTATTTATACAAAACCTAAAAGCTAATCACATCTTTCTTCTATCATCAACAGCTACCTAAGAACTTGATAGACAGCCTAGATCAGGGGTGGTAAACCATGCCACAGTGGACCGTCTGTATCATTGAAAGATCTAAAAGATTTGCTATCAGCGGCCTCGATGAACTTGTCCAGAATATCGCCATCCTTTGAGATAAAAGAGATTCATTGCCAGTGCTGGCCATAAATAGTAAAGGATAGATCTCATAAATGCTGAAACAGACAGGTTAAATTTGCCTCTAAAAGAATGTAGTTCCTATGGCAATCAGTTTGAAATAGTGAGATATAGTACAGAAGCTTGTCAACAACCCTTCTAAGATCTGCAAGGAACTATCTGAGCCATGGATGTCTTGGCCAAATATCAGGAACTGGTGGTCTTAGTGTCCTAAACATGGCTTTTACGAAGGCTTTTTGTAACTCTACTATTTAACTCTTACATACTTAACCTCTTAGTCAAATCTGTTTCTTCTTGTTTGATAGATACTAAACGACTGGTGATGACCCAAGCCCAAGATCAAAACCCATCTTCGCATTTACAGCTCATCAAGAAATTCTCAAAGGAGAAACTCAGCTACTTTGAACTCTTAGATGAGATAGGGTAAGAGTTCCTTGGTCCCCACATAGGTAGGGCCAGCGCCCCATTCAGCAGGAAGGAGCCGTGGAGGATGGAGCTTAATCCTTCAGCATTTCTCAAAGATTTGGGGGGACCAAGTCTCTCAGAGGGAAATAGTATAGGTAAAACAAGAGGACTGGGAGACCATTTCTCCCAACTCACTTGAGTTTAGGCAAAATTCCAGGGCCAATCCTCCTACCATTATCTGTAATTTAATCAGAATGAACCTTGGAACATACATACGTGTGGAAAACCCCCGACTCAGGATGACTAAGCACTCTGTTAATCATTCCTATCTATCTTACCTAGAAACTCATTGAAAGACACCTGGGTTGGGGGTTCTTCCTTAACAAAAATTTTTCAAAAGTCTGTTTTATCTGGTCATATGTGCTTTTTTACTTCCCTGTCATCCTGGCACAATTTTTAATGTTCATGCCACATTTTACTCAGCACAGACACAGCCTGAGCACTTCTTCACATGATCTTCAATAAATGTAGCTGCTTTACTTCCACCATTGGCTGTGCACCTGCAATTCTTTGCTTGCTGTACATAAGAGGCCAGAATCAATCTGTTAGATCCATTCCATGGTAAAAGGACTCTTTCAAAATTACAAATTAAGTGTGCATCAGATTACCTAAAACAAATTGGTCAGGTAATGGTTCATTTTTCTGCCTTTTCGAAAAAGAAAAGAACATTACCTTCTATGTGAAAAGTCTTTATTCAGTAATAGCTATTTATACATGAGTTTTATGTTCATTTTATAATACTAATACTATTTAACTGAAGGAACTAGTACTATTTAACTGAAGAAACAATCCATAAAGGTACAACCAACTGCTATACAATCAAGAAAATAAAATCTTCAAGAACCTGACAGATATTCATTTTCCTGTATCATATTGCAGAATAATAAATGGAACTAGATATAATGTTAACTACGTTAGCAGCAAGAATATATTCATGTAATCAGGACTCTCATTTATTAACCAATTTCAACACTTTATAAGAACAGCAGACATATAAGAAAAGGGAATCAAAGTGGCAAATTGCAGCATCGTGAGATTTTGTGGCATGAAAACAATACTTGGAACTATATATAAAGTTCCAAGACATAACTTCATTAACTCAACTGATAAGCAGATATTAAAATACCTACATCTTTTAAAGTGATAATGTTGGGGTGTTGTCCATACCGCATCAGAATTTCAATTTCTTCTGAGGGATCTCGTTTACTTTTGTCAATGATCTAAGAAATAGATAAAAACAAAAACATTATATTTTTGTCTAAAAATGACATATTTTTCAGTTTGTTATATTTTTATACAAATACCTAAAAATTCAAGAAGAATGTTTACCTCATTGTTTTAACATTTAAAAGTTTCCAATATCTGGAAGTAGGAAGAATATGTTTAAATGGGAAAGGGAACAAGGGAGGGGAAAATGGAAGGCAAAGAAGGGAAAAGGAATTTTAAAAAAAGAGAGAGAATGGAAAGGAAAAATGGGAAAAAAAAACTTTTGCAAATGGGAGAGGAAGGAGGGTTGACAGGAGGGGAGTAGAATGGGAAAAAAGGAACAAGTAAGTTATATTATGTACAGGTAAAAATTCTTTATGAGGAATGTGATCATTATGTATTGCAAACATGTATTAATAAAATAAACAAATAAATAAATGTATGTTCCCAATATCGCAATCTTAACAGAAAAAAAATGAAGCGTTGTCCTTAATGTTATATACAATTTAATTGAGAATACACTAAACGACGCTGTTTCAAATATGAATACAATTGCCACAATTACTCAATTTTTAGCATACAGTATTACATTAAAATAAAGCTCTTTAAAAGTAAAAACTTCATGAAATATATCGTTCCTCCACAATAAAGCCTTGTGAAAAAAAATCTATCATGAAAATATTAAATCTCAGAGTTCATCCTCATCTTTTCTTTCTTCACTTGATCCACAAAAATGCCCATTGAGTGGTAATTTAAATTACATACATCAAAGACAATACCTTTACTGCAAATTCCATGTTGGTAGATGTATGGATGCATCGCTTACAAACAGAGTAAGAACCAACACCAATATCCTCTTTCAATTCATATATTTGACCAAATTGTGCAGCATTTCCATTGACCTGTTTTTTTTTAAAAGCAAAACTTTAAAGAAAATGAAACATTTTCACATTTTTGCTTTTTTGTCCTAAATATAGACTCATGTTAAATATTTTAAAAATCAAAAATAACCATCCTAATAAAGTTTTGCCACTACTTATAAAGTCCTTATGCAGATTTTGAACCAATTCTAAACAAACTGTAGGCTTTGTAGGTTCCCAAGCTTAACATGATAAATCAACAGGCTTATAAATCATCCTAACATTTTGCCAAAGCAGGCCACGTAAAGATAATTAAATATTATTACTGACTTTTTCCCCAAAACATACAGAACCACCTTTAACTCTTAGTTATCTTGAGAGATGAAGTAGTTAAAACTCACTCATAAAAAACTACTGAAAATTCATAAGCAATAAATGAAAGAATTATCCTCAACCTGATAAATCCCCTAACTGAATAACATAATTAAATAGAATTTACCTGAACTATTGGCAATACATCTGTACTTGTGTTTGGAGTTATTTTATATTCATCTGAAATAGAAGTTGCAACAAAGCTGAATCCTTTGAAGAGCTGATGAGCATTTGCACTGGCTGGCAAACCAGGGGAATCTAATTTTCAAATAATTATATTTGATTAGAATTATAAAAAACATTTATATTTAACATTAAATTAAAGAAAATCATTTTGTGTCATCATTAAATATATTTCATAGTATATTAGCAATCTCCCACTCCCAATATACATACACAATATGACTAGTAATTTCTGTTTGCTCGATTAACTACTGCATCCTCATTGTTTAGTACCTAGTAGACATTCAGTATTTGTTGAAAAAAATGTATGAAACAGATGTCCATAAAAGAAAATCACAGTAAATTCTGAACTCAGAGACAGTATACTACAAAATATCTTACTTCTTATCCACTACCGTCCAAGTAATAAGCATATCAAAATACTCATAAAACAAAAAATTCTATTACTCTTTGCTGCTGTCCATGATTCTCTATAAATACTCCCCATTTGAAGACTCAGGAATCCCAAAAATGTACGTAGGATAACGATTCCAGCAAGGATGAACCAGTTCTCTGTGAACTCACCATTCTTTCAAATTTTTAACTAAGAAAATACGTTACTTAATTATTACTAGAATAAAAGTGCCATATTACCTTTAGGTGTTTTTGCAGTAAACTCAGGGTCAAAACAAAAAGTGTCATCTGGTTTTCCAGAAGCAGGCTTGAATGGAGGCTGAACTTCTCTTTTATATAATTTCTACACAAAGTAACAGGGTAACATAGTAACATTCAACACATTAAAATTTTGTATGCAGGTTAAGCATCCCTGTTTTAAAAATCTATCTCCCAAAATGCTCCAAAGTCCCCCCCTCCAATTTTTATTAAGTACCAGGAATTGAATCTAGGACCTTGCATGTGTTGGGTAAGCACTTTGTCAATCAACTATATATCCAACTCCCCTTATTTTTTCATTTTTGATTTTGGAACAGGGTCTCAGTAAGCTTCCCAGGCTGTCATGAAACATGAATTCTACCTCAGCCTCTCAAGTAGCTAGAACAACAGGCCTGTACCACCATGCCAACCAAAATCCAAAACAGTTTTAGCGTGAACATGATACCAGAAGTAGAAAATTCTACAATTGATGACATTAAAAAATATAGCATGAAGTATGATTTTGTGTTTAGACATGGCTCCCATCTCCAAGATATCTCATGTATATTGAAATATGCCAAAATTTAAAACAAAAACATTTCTGGTTTCAAGCATTTTGGAAAAGGGATATTCAATCTGTATTTAATAAAGGAAAGTAAAACATAATATTCATATTCTTCAATGCAGGTCTCATATTATATAAAATAAATTTCCATAGGGTTCAGATACCTGTTGATCAAATTCCAAAAAAATGAGACAAAGTTCAAGATTTAGTGAGGCTGAAAAACACAATAATGTTGTGATTGAGAGTTAGATCATCGCTACAACAGTACTTGACCATGTGAATCAAAAGTGTTTGGAACAGGTTTACAGGAAGAACTTGGAAAATTTTAAAGAATCAGGCTGAAAAAAGTCTAAAAGGGTGTAAGCAGAGCCTACAAAGCAATTCCAACCAGAGTGCATAAAATCACAATACTGATAGGAATTCAGAAAGTAAGGCCATGATCATGAGGTTTCAGCTGGGAATCAGGCTTCTTCTGGCAGTCAGACTAGAGGCAATGCTTGATACCCTCTGGCAAAAAATCATGTCCAGAGACTGTGCAAGAGGCTTAGTTCAAAAGCTACTGACTATTCAACCTGGTGGAAGAAATATCAAGGTAGCTCAATATTCAGGCATGGGTACTGCTGAATGCTTTTAGCCACATTTATAGTGAAAACTGAAAAAAAGCAGAACAGAAAAATTTGCAAAACTTAAAATTTTGTCTCACATATAAAAACTGTTCGCTGAAGAAATTAGCATTAAGAAAAAACCAAATACTTGGTTCAATGACAAGAAGAAAAATGACTTGAGGACATCTCAGAAATCAGTAAGGCATCCCCCATTTCAGGTTCAAGGGTGCAAAAGTGTTAACTTTTCATTTGACAAGACAGTTCTTGAGATACCTGCTCAATAAGTGCATCCTAATGAATTGGTTCCCCAGGTTACATTTCATTGTGCTCAGACATTCTGGTACACAGAACTAAAACAATGACTGAAGTTCTTCCTGGGAACTTCCATCACAGATAATTGACCCTGGTGCTGTCCACGGGATGGTAGTTTAATGGAATGTAGAATGCAATAGCTGTGGGGTTAAGGAGGCATCCACCCAGTTTTCAATGGAGGGCTTTTTTGGGAGGAGAATCAGGAAAGGGTCTCTGAGAAGGCAGTATATGAAGCTGTGGGAGTAAGGCTGAAAGTGCAGTGGAGACCCCAGGAAGTTGGAGATGCAAAATGTGGAATATCTGTAGAGGAAAGCTGTAGGCTATGAACAAAGCAAGCCAAAGTGAGAGGCCATTTGGGCTTTAACTGGCAAGGCCATAGGGGTGTGGCAGCAGCAACCCTCTGGAACTCAAATCTCAGTACCATGTACCCTAGATTGTGGACATGGAGCTACAGGACTTAATATTTTTCCTTCTAGTTTTCACTCCTGTCTTAGTCACACTGTTTTCTATCCCATCTTCCTCCCTTTTGGAATATGAAAGTTTACCGTATATTATTGTACATTGTGATTATATAACTTCTTTTTCAATTTTATAGAACATCACAGCAAAAGATTATGTCTTGAATCTTAGAAGAGAAACTGACTTGAACTTTTTAGCAATGCTAGTTTGTCTAGACTTTGAGGGAGGGATTATTGCGTTTCAGTTATACACAGCATAGTTGTCTCATGTTAGTTAGAATTCTGACTTTCCATCCATTTATTTGGGGATTAAGTACTGTTTAGTGAAATGCACTTGGATATCAAGTGGATACAAGTTAGGATGTGATGGTTAAAGTGGACTGTCAATTTGATTGGCTTGAGATCCCTTGCAGGTGTGCATGAGGGAGTCACAGAGACATGGCCTTGGGATCAAAATCTGGTCCCTCATTCTTTCGTCTCTGGCACTGTGCCCTGCTCTGCTTTCTGATAATCACGAACTGAACATCTTTGTTCCACCATGCCCTTTACCATAATACTTCTGCTTTAGAGCCAGTTGACCATGATTGAATACTCTGAAACCATTAGTCAAATAAACTATTTCCTCTTTTAAGTTGTAAGTGTTGGTGATTTTATCCCAGCAATGGAAAATCTGACTAGACTAGTACTCAAAGTGATAAAAAAAATTCACTGAAATCACCATCAGAATGCCATTGACATTCTTCAAAGAACTGTAACAAAAGTCCTAAAATTGATATATAACAATCAAAAAAAATCCAATAGCCAAAACCATCTTGAACAAAATAACAAAGCAGGAGGCATTACACTACTTGACTTCAGAACATACTATAAAGCTACAGGAATCAAAACAGTATAGTGTTGGCATAGATGCCAACATACAGACCAATTGAATAGAGAAGAGAACCTTAAAGTAAACTGATGCATCTACAGTCAGTGAATTTTGAGAAACGTACTAAGAACATGCAATGTATCACAAGAGTTATCAATGAATGGTGCTAGAAGAATTATATTTACACAAGCACAATGAAATTAGACCTTCTCACCAATTATAAAAATCAACACAAAGCAGGTTAAAGACTTAAATGTAAAACCAGAAGAGAAGAAACTACCAGGAGAAAATATAGAGAAAATACTTCAGAAAAATGGAATGGGAAACAAACTTTTGGAAAAGATATAAAAAGCATAAGCAACAAAACCAAAAACTGACAAGAGAATTTATATCTGTTATGGTTGATTCATTGTGTCAACATGAGAAGTTTAGAAGTTTAACTAAGAGACTCAGCAGGCAGCCAGGGTTCTTACTTTTAAAACATCCCCATACTGTGCAAGAAGAAGGCAGGGAGATTTCGAGTGCCATAATGGCCCAGGGTGGGGGGGCTATGTCCAATATAAAGGAGGAAAAGAGACTTGCTCTTCCCCTCATTTTGCTCTGGTTGCTTTTGCTGGTTGCTGTCTTGAATTATTGCCCCAATGCCATGCCACCCTGCCTTGGAACCAGTTGATTAGGGACTGAAACCTCCACAAACTGTAAGCTAAATAGACCTTTCCTTCCTTGATTTTCAGTGCCAGGTATTTTGTCCCAGCAATGAGAGAAAAGTAACCAAGAGAATATCAAAATAAAAAGCTTCCATAAGCATAAGAAAACAATAGTTTTCTGCAGAAAAAAAATCTATAGAACTGGAGAAAATTTTGGATGAGTGGTGTTAATATACAGAATACAAAATGAATTCTAAAAAATCAATAGCAAAAAATTGCTCTAAAATGGGCAATAAATAGGAAACAGGTAGGTAGATCATTTGCAGATGACAAGGGAATCAAGAGCTGGATGGAGGGAGGCAAAAGGGAAAGAAGGGGAAGGGGATGATAAAAGAAATCAGGATGGATTATGTGCATGTACCAACTTCTCATAATGAATGTAATCATTATTTACTGCAAATATGTACTAATAAAAAGATAAAAATGGGCAACACATCTAAATACATATTTGTCAGAAGATATACAAATGGCCAAGAAGTATACGTGAAAATGCTCATCATTGCTAATCATTCAACCACAATAAGATATCACCTCACCCCAGTAAAAATGGTTTCTTTCAAAAACACTAAAGACAAGTGCTGATGAGAAGGCTGAACAAAAGAAACCTTGGATAATGTTGGTAGGAATGTAAATTAGTATAACCATTATGAAAATCAACATGAAGGTACCTCAAACATTAAAAATAGAACGACCATATGGCCCAGAAATCCCAGAAATGGGTATACAATCAAAGGAAAGTAAATTAGCATGTTTAGAATATTTCTGTACTCTCATGGTCACTGTAGCACTATAAAAAACAGCCAAACTACTGAAGTGTCCATCAACTGATGAATTGGTAAAGAATATGTGCTATATATACACAGTGAAATACTCTTCAGCCTTAAGCAAAAAATGAAATGCCATAATTAAAAAAATATTTATGGACTAGAGATCATTAGGTTAAGTGAAAAACACCATTCAAACACACAAGAACACACAGAGACGGAAACAAGCAGGATTTCAATTATGTACATGTTATAAAAGTTGATCTCACAAAAGAGTATAATGGCGACTACCAAAGGCTTGGAAAAGGAGAAGGTAAGAACTGGGTGAAGTACACTGATGTGTACTAACTTTTCTTTACTTAGGAGTCAAATGCCCTGATTTGCCAACATACAATAAAGTGACTATATATAACAATAATGTTGCATACATTTAAGAAAAAATTATTTTGACTTTTTGATGCTAAGAAATGACAAATGTTTTAGAATATACACATGTTTAATGTGATTCAAATATGACATACATTTACATATATTGAAACATCACATTACCTCACGAATATGTAAAATTTTATGTTTTTACATCAGTTAAAATAAACTTTAAAGAACAGAAAATTTATGAAAAACACCTATATTTAAAAAATGACTTTTTAAAGGCTCAAAATCCCAAAGCATGAAAAAAAAAATACTAAGTATTTACTATAAAGGAATCGTCATGTATTTACATACATAAAACTTCCACTGATTTATTTAAATTAAAAACCAGTAACAGAGGGATGGAAAGATGAGGAAAGGTTGATCAATGGACACTAAATGATAGTTAGGTAGAAGTCAAAAGGTGTGGTATTCTCTTCTGTAGTAGGGTGATTATACATAACGATAACGTATTGTACATTTGAAAAGATTACAACAAAGGATTTTGAAAGTTTATACTAAAAGTAAATGACAAATATTTGAAAACACAGATATGCTTACATTAATTTAGGCATAATGCAATGTATTCATGAATTGAACCATCATATAGCACTCCATAAATATGCATCAATTTTTATGCTTTTATGTGGCAGCAAAATTAATTTTTAAAAAGTAAATAAAAATTTTTTGGCATAACAGTAATGGGGAAAAGTATTTTTGTCTAGATAAGAAGAGTAGAGAATCACTGTGAAAATAAAAAAGGGGATACAAGGAAACCAAAGGAAAGATTCTTATTGTTATGAAAAAGAGCGAGGGCCAGGGATGTAGCACAGTGGTGAGCACCTGCCTAGCAAACAAGCGGCCCTGAGTTTGATTCCCAGTAAAAAAAACAAAAAAGTCAGCACCAGGTAGTCCATTGGGGGAATCACCGGCCAGCCACACAGGTATCAGAGGTACCAAGCCCTGCCCAGCCCAGAGCTACCAGGCTAGTAGAAGGGTCCTGGAGATTTCGAACTCCACACATAACGGCACAAAGCCCCAGTGCCATAGTTTGGGGGTGCATCCCAGCTAGTCACGTGGGTGCCAGAGGCTTTGAACTCTGCCCACCCAGGAACAGGCCATGACGCCACACTCCAGGAGTGCAGCCCAACTAGTCGTGTGGGTCCCAGAGGTTCTGAGCATTGCTCAGCCAGGTACAAAACCCAAGCACCATAGTTTGGGGCTGCACCGTGGCTAGCCACGAGGGTCCTGGAGGTTCTGAACTCTGCCCAGCTAGGTGCAAGGGCCTGGCACCACACTCCCAGGGTGCACAATTGCTAGCTGCATGGTCTCAAAGTTTCTGAACTATGCCCAGCCAGGCAAAATGCCTCAGGTATATATTCTGTGGGTGTGTCCCTGCTAGCTGCATGGGCCCTGGAGGATCTGAGCACTGCCCAGAACAGCGTTCCAGCACAATCCCTGAGGGGAAAGCCTGACCAGCCTCACAGGTCACGGATGTACTGAGCCCAGCCCAGCCCAGAGCCCAAGCGCAGTCCACTATGGAGCGATCAGCCTAGTCAATGGGTCTTGAAGATTTTGAGCTCTGCCCATCATAGCACAAGGATCTGGCACCACAGTTTGGGGGTGTACCCTGGCTAGCCAAGTGGGTAACAGAGGATTGAAGCTCTGCCCAGCCCAGCATCACAGAGGAATCCATTGAAAGGGTGCATGGCTAGCTGCACAGGTCCCAAAAGAAACTGACAAAATGAAACAGCATGATGCAGTCTCAGTCCTCTAGCCCACCAACAACAAACCCAGGAGACAATGAAATAGAAGACATTGGAAATCATACAACTGAACTTTCTGAAATGATAGAAACTGATGTAAAGAAACAACTCCATGTAGCTATAGAGGAAACCAGATCAGAAATGATCTCTCAGGTAAAAAAAAGAAATGACAAACATTATGAAAGAAATATAGACTGTATCTAAAGAGGATCTAGATAAAAAATAGAGGAACATAAGAAAATGATTGAAACAGCAAATGAACAATACGAGACAGAATTAGAATGTATGAAACAGATGCAAAGGGATATTAAAGAAATTAAAAATTCCATTGAAAGCTGGCAAAACTACTTTAATAAAGCTGAAGATAGACTCTCAGACCTTGAAGTCAGGACGGAAGCTTATCATTATGAAAGAAAAGTTCTCTTAAAAATAAGGAACCGGGAAACAAAAATTAAACAGCTGAAAGACAATGCAAAGAGAAACAATATAAGACTGATAGGTGTCGAGGAAAAACAAGGGGTCAACACAAACGAGGTAAGAAGACTATTTACAGAAATAATAGCTGAAATTTTTCAAAGCATTGGAAAAGAAGCTGATATAAAGATAAGTGAGGCATATAGTATCCCAACTAGCCATAATCAAAATAAATTTTCATCCATACATATAATAAATAACATCCCAGAAATTCAGCACAAGAACAGAATACTAAAAGGTGTCAGAGAAATGAAACAGACCATCTATGAAGGAAAACATATCAGAATCATGGCAGACTTCTCAACACAAATCTTTAGTCAACAAGAGCATGGAGTGAAGTATTTCAAGTACTGAAAGAAAACAACCTTCAACCTAGATTGATGTACCCTGCAAAACTATCTTTCAAAATCAAAGGAGAAATGAGATACTTCTATAACAAAGAGCAACTGAAGAAATTCATGACCACCAAACCGACACTACAAAGAGAACTGAAAGATACTCTAGAAAGAAACAAAGGTAACTACAATCCTAAGAATAACTGCAAAAGAAAACTACCAAGCAGAGCGAACAGTTAAAAAGAGACAAAATGTACAGAATCAACAACCAAAAGATAACATGACAAAGATAAGTCAGTACATATCAGTTATATCTATCAACGTAAATGGCCTAAACTCATGAATAAAAAGAAACAGACTGGCAGAGTGGGTTAAGAAACAAAATCCAACAATATGCTGCGTACAAGAAACACATTTCACTCAAAAAGAAACTCACAGACTAAAAATCAAAGGCTGGAAAACAATACTCCATGCAACAGGAACCCAGAAAAAAGCAGGGGTAGTTATTATGTTTGCAGACAATGTGAACCTTAAACCAAGACTGATCAAAAAGGATAAAGAAGGTCACTACATATTTGTTAAGGGAAATCTTTAAGAGGAAGATATTACAATCATAAATCTATATGCACCACATATGGGAGAACCCAACTCTGAAAGACAAATATTAACAGACATGAAAAATCAAATAAGCAACAATACAGTTATAACAGGGACCCTTAACACCTCATTGTCCCAAGGACACTGAACAACCAAACAAAAAGTCAGCAAAGAAATAGCAGAACTGAATCAAACTTGTGAACTAATGAACCTAATTTATGTGTATAGAATGTTCTACCTAACATCAGAATACACATTCTTTTTGGATGTACATGGGTCATTCTCTAAAACAGAACATATACTAGCCCACAGAACATGCTTAAGTAAATGCAAAGGAAATGAAATAATCCCATGTATATTATCTGACCATAGTACAATAAAATTGAAAATTAATGACCAAAAAACCCATAAAAATCACATAAACACTTAGAAATTAAATAACATTCTCCCAAACAATCAGTGGGTCACAGAAGAAATTAAAAAATCAATTAAACAGTACTATCAAACAAAAATGCAAAAGCAACTTAACAGAAACTATGGGACACAATGAAAGCAGTCCTCAGAGGGAAATTTATAGCAGTAAATTCCCACATCAGGAAAACAACAAACAAAAATAAAAGACCCAATGCTAAACTTCGAAATTCTAGAAAAAGAAGAGCAAGTCAGGCCCAAAGAAGGGAGGAAATTATAAAGATCAGAGCAGAAATAAATGCAATTGAAACGAACAAAATACAAAGCACTAATGAATCAAAGAGTTGGTTCTTTGAAAGAATAAATAAAACTGATAAACCCCTAGACAACATTATGAAAAGAAAGAAAAAAAACCCCTCAAATTCATGCAATAATGAATGAAAGGTGAAATCACTACAGGCCCTGTGGAAATACAGAAGATCATCAATACCTACATCAAAAACATTGACTCTCATAGGTTCGATAACACAGAACAAATGGACAGATGCCTAGAAACATATGAGTTAACAAAGATAAATCAGAAGATGTAAAACAGATGAATAACCCAACTTCAGGTAATGAAATTGAAAATGTAATTAGAACCTTACCAACAAAGAAAAGCCCAGGTCCTGATGGATTCATTGCTGAATTCTACAAGAAATTTAGGGAATAATTAATGCCATCACTCCTCAAACTCTACAATGAAATGGAAAGGGAAGCAAGTCTCCCTAACTCATTCCTAGAAGCAAGTATTACCTTAATACAAAAAGCAAAGAAAGACCCAACCAAAAAAGAAAACTACAGGCCACTGTCCCTAATGAACACAGATGCAAAAATCTTCAATAAAATACTGGAAAACAGAATACAGCAAATCATCAAGAACGTTATACATCACATTTAAGTGGGATTCATCCCAGAAATGCAGGGGTGGTTCAACATATGCAAATCAATAAATATAATGCAGCATGTCAACAGATCCAAAGACAAGAGTCACATGACGATCTCAATAGATGCAGAAAAAGCTTTTCATATAGTCCATACTCACTTATGGTAACAACCCTACAGAAAATTGGAATAAATGGTCTTTTCCTCAATCTGGTATAAGTCATCTATGAAAAACCAAGAGCCAACATCATACTAAAAGTTCAAATACTGAAAACTTTTACTCTAAATTCAGGAACAAGGCAAGGTTTTCCAATATCACCACTCCTATTCAATATAGTTCTGGAAACATTAGCCAGAGCAATTAGACAGGAGAGATAAATAAAAGGAATAAGGATAGGAAAGTAAGAAGTTAAATTATCATTACTCACAGATGACATGATACTCTAGAAGACACGCAAAACTCGATTGAAAAACTTCCAAATGTAACAACAAAATTAGTCATGTAACTGGATACAAAGGCAAAACTCAAAAATCAATTGCATTCCTGTACACAAACAATAAAACTCACTAAGAGACAAATAAGGGAAATCACACCCTTCACAACTGCATCCAAAAAAAAAATGAAATACTTAGGAGTCAATCTAACAAAGGAAGTTAAAGATCTATATATTGAAAATTATAGTACTGTTAAAGAAATCAAAGATTTCACAAAAAGAAAAGAAATTCCTTATTCATAGATAGGAAGAACAAACACTGTGAAAATGGCCATGCTTCCAAAATTGTTAAACAGATTTAATGCAATTCCAATGAAAATACTATTAGCATACCTCACAGATCTAGCAAAATCATTCCTAAAATTCATCTTGACCCAGAAGAGACCTAGAATAGCAAAGGCAATTCTGGGCAACAAAGGCAAGGCAGGAGGCATCAAAATCCCTGATTTGAAGTTATAGTACAAAGTTACTATGATAAAATCAGCATAGTACTGGAATAAAAACAGACTTGAAGACCAATGGAATAGACTAGAAGATACAGTCAGAACTACAAACACACTCAGCCACCTTACCTTTGACAAAGGGATCAAACATGTTCTCTGGAAGAAAGACAGTCCCTTTAATAAGTGGTGCTGGAAAAACTGGCTTTCCATGTGTCGAAAACTAAAATTAGACCAATGTCTATCACCATGCACTAAACTAAAATCATAATGGATCAAAGATCTAAATATTAAAATGGAAACACTAAATCTGCTGGAAGACAAATTAGGTAGAAATTTTGAAGACATAGGGGTAGGCAGAAATTTCATGAACAAAAATCAAACTGCATGGGAAATACTTCCCAGAGTCAACAACTCATATCTTGTCTTATTAAAAAGCTTCGGTATGTCAAAACAAATCTCCGACAAAGTGAAAAAAAAATCCAACGAGTTGGGAAAATATCCTAGCCAACCGTCCCTCAGACAAAGGACTTCTTTCTAGAACATATAAAGAGTGAAAAAAAATCAGGCCCACAAAATTCAAAGACCCAATCCAAAAATGGGCATCTGAGATGACTATACACTTCTCAGATGAAGACATACGAATGGGAAATAAATATATGAAAAAAGGTTCAGTATCATTGGTCATTAGAGAAATGCAAATTAAAACAACACTGAGATTTCACTTCACTCCAGAAAGAATGGCCAAGATCAAGAAATCAACCAATGACAAATGCTGCAGGGGGTATAGGGAGGGGCTATTCTCCACTGTTGGTGGGAATGTAGGCTGTTGCAACCACTGTGGAAATCAGTGCGGAGGGTCTTCAAAAAGCTAGGATTAGAGGTTCCGTTTCAGTCAGCTATTCCACTCCTGGGAATTTTTCCTGAATAATTGAGAATATCATAGCACAGTTATATATGTGAAACTAATGTTCATAGCAGCACAATTTGTAATAGCCAAATCATGGAAACAACCTCAATGCCCATCAACTGAGGAATGGATAAAAACCATGTGGTAGTTTTATATAATGGAGTACTACTCAGCTATAAAGAAGGATTGCATCGAGGCTTTTATAGGTAAATGGACATGACTTGCGATCACACTCATAAGTGAAATAAATCAGACTCACATGTGTAAATACTGTATGGTTTCCCTAGTGTAAGAAATGGAAAGAGCAAATAAGATTAAAAAATCTATAATAAATATTGTGTAAGGATAAGAAACTATTGAAATGGGAAAAGTAACTAGGATAGGGGAAAGGAGGAAAGAAGGAAGGGAAAAGGCAAAAGATACAAATTTGTATATATATATATATATATACATATATATTTATTTATACATGTATATATATATTTATGTAAGTATATATATACACATATAAATAAGTAAATGACTATACTACCAATTCTATTAGTTCTTGGAAAAGAACAGTTAATACTCATATGATTAAATCAATTTTGCATGTCTATATTTGGCAATCTAACCAACTCTTTTGAAGATAACAATATGTCATATGATAACCATTGTTAAATTCCTATCATCTTGTTTTGAAGGCCTCTATTGTTATTGTTTTGTGTTTGTTGGTTTTTCTATGTCTCTTTTGCCTTTTGCTTTTCTTTTCTGTGTTTTTATTTCTCTTAAAAAAAAGCCAGCAGCAGCCCCCATGCAGTATATCCACTGAATGGTCTTTCTGAGTATTAACTCTAATGGATAATGATACATTAGATTTTTACAATTATATAAAATACACTTAAATGTGGACTAATGGAACTTTTTTTTGCAAACCAGATAAAATAATGATTCATTCAGTGAATGACTGCTCCCTTTCTCTGCCTTAAAAATTAAAAAAGATACACTTTTCCTTTTAAAACATTTGTAATACCAGTGTCAAAATTAGACAAAAAGTTTAACTATGATGATTACTAATACATAAAATAGACATAGCTACGCTATTAAAAAAGCTATCCCCTCTAAGAAAATCTTATAAGTCTGAGAATATCAATTTTTTAAAAAGGTCTATATAGATCTTTCTCTTCCTGGAGTCCACGCCACTTGTGCCACTCACCAGGAAGGCTGGATAGTTGTCTTCTGGTTGGATCCCTCTGACCCAACATGGCGGGTTCTTGCGGGGTACAGATCTTTCTCTTCCTGGAGTCCACGCTGCTTCCGCCACTCACTAGGAAGGCCAGCTAGTTGTCTTTCAGGATGAGAAAGAGCTATGCCCCCCAAGCACCCACCATGTTGGGTCCAGGAGGATCTAACCAGAAGACAACTAGCCAGCCTTCCTGGTGAGTGGTGTGAGCAGTATAGACTCCAAGAAGAGAAAGATCTGTACCTCTTCTGAGCCTACCAGAGTGTGGGCTGAGAATCAACACCCCCGCCCCTGAAGCAACCTGCTGGTTCAGAGGACCTGGTAAGTTGATAGCAACTAAGGTACATAAAGCAACTAAATGCTTGTATTATTTGGTTGATTTTGCAGGCCTGGGGCCAGCAGTCTGAGCATCTCTTGGAAGGATGACAGTATGCAATGTACCAAATATGGGGGATTCCCTTCTATCTTGTCTTTGAGGCCCAATATTGTTCTCACTGTTTTGCTTTATTCTGATTGTTTTGCTTTATTCAGTATTCTGTGTTGATTGATTTTATTCTGCTTTGTTTTTGGTTTCATTTTACTATACCTGATGGAATGGTCAACTATTGTGACGATAACAAGATATACTATAGTAGCTATTGTTTTCTTAGTATCCTGCTTTGAAGTTCTGTACCAGTTCTACTGCTTTGTTTTGGTTGACTTCGTTCTGTTATGTTTTGTTGGATTTTGCTATCTTTAAAATAAAATTTTAAAAAAAAGGTCTATGTAGGTATTAGCAGACTTTCTCAATGTTTCTGCTTTCATAACCTCTCAACATTTAAAGAAATCTGTAGTAAGATACCTATTTCTTAATAAATTCAATACATGACAATGAAAAACCTGAAATTAAATAGCACTTTAGATTGTCATAATTCATTTCCTGTAAGATTCTATTATATGCTTTTGGGCCAGGGATGTAGTTCAGAAGCACAGCACCTGCCTGACAATTGCAAAGTCCTGAACTTGAGCCCCAGTATCAAAAAGCAAACAAACAAACAAAAAGGTACATTAATTCTATTACATGCTTCATCCCTTTCTCTTATCTCATGTTCTTCAACCTAAAATATGGACATAAAATTAACCATATATAACATGTAAATTATTAAAAACTTTTCTAAATGCTACCCACACCTCTCCTGCTTCAAGGTATTTGTCATTATAGGCAGTAAAGATCTCACACTAAATACAAAACAAATGGATTAAGTTTATCAGCAAAGTCCATAGATTGCCATTTATTCAAGTTTTTTGGCCATTTTAATACAGTCATTTATTTACAAACTTTCTATTTAACTTACATTCCAGTCAATATTTGCAAAAAAAAGATGTCTTTTGATTTCCTCAACACCTTCTGAACCTATAAAAAGGAAAATAATTTTTTACCGATATTACCCTTTTTCAACTGTGCTGCCTGGCTTCTAGGCTTCATCTATAAATAGAACTACATATATTTCATATACCCTTTTAAGTGAGATGTCTGTAATTTGTCTGGCATTTTCCTAATTGGTCTTTTTACTTTACTACCATCAAAAACTTATGTTTATTTTGATCTGCATATAAATAGTATGAAATACTAAAGTGCCTCCAAACTCAAACAGCTCACACCTTCCACATAACATTCAAAGTATTTTATTTCCCTCACAATTAAGTTCATGATCTATATTAATGTGGTAAATTAAAAACTGCAAATAATAAAGTGACACTGACATTTTAATATAAGGACATATGTAGGATAACCGAATCACATCTAAATCCAGAAAAAGGCTACAGGAAATAACAAGCAGTTATGGGAATGTAATAGTTACTTTGAAAAAATTAGGAAATGACAAAATATCCTGAAATATCTAAAAGAATTATCAATATAGGTTTAAATTATGTGTATTATTTCAAAAGATATAATCTATGTTATATATGATCATACATGTTAAAGGAAATTTTGATCAGCTAAACTATTCCATTTCTTTGTTTCTGTATTGGGGACTGTAACCAGGGCCTTCACACTGAACTAGGATGTATGAATGAAAAATAGTGTGCATTTAAATTTTTAACTATTACAGAAGACACATGATCATTAGTCCCCTCAAAACACTTCTTTTTGCTTCAAATACACATATCCCATGTTTCCTGATACTTCCTCAAGCAGTTCTGGAAGTCTTTTTCATAAATGTCTTTAGGTATGCTGTCATGGCTTTCTGGATTTCCTGAACCCAAAAATATTTTCCTTTCAAAGACATTTTGACTTTGTGGCAGAGCCAGAAGTCACATGGTGTTAGGTGAATAAAGTGAGGACACACCATAATGCTTTTAGAAGCCTCCCTTTTGGTTAGATGTCACCATGCAACAGCATTAACTGTATTTTTTTATCACATCTCTTAAAAAGAGGAAAGAGGGCTTCCAGAATTGCTTCAGAATGTAGCAAGAATGACAGGATAAGTGTGTTCAAAGCATGTGTGGGTGTGTATGTGGGGGGGTGTATTTTGAGAGAGACTAATGGCAAGGTGTCTTTTACTGTAATAAAATATTTAAAAATTTAAACATTTATTGCATATTTTGATTGCCCCTTGTACATTCCCAACCTTTTTTAAAATTTTTATTTTGAGAGGGCATCTCACTAAGTCACTAAAGTTGCAAAGGTTCATCTCAAACTTGTGATCCTCTTGCCAAAGCCTCCTAAAGTAGCGGAAGTACAGGAGTATGCCCCCATGTATGACTAGATAACTCCATTGTAAAAATCAAGCTCACAACAGAGTTGACTATTCTGGAACCACACACACAAACTGCACAATTCTAAGTACAGACATATAGCAACAGTAAGTGAACTTAAATTGAAAAACACTTATCCTCCCAAAATATTCAGTACCATTATAAGAACTAAGAAAAAAAATACCCAGTCTATTTGCTGGATTCCTTTTGAACAACATCCTTAGAAGACTTTGTGCTTCACCACTAAGAAATTGAGGCATTCCAAGTTTTGCTCTGGAAAAGATGATTTTAGAAAGTTTCACTTAAATCTGGCTACATTTTTCAGTTGACAAATCTCAAAGTGAATATTTAAAAGTGCTTTACAATGGAAATAATGTCCTTTACATGGTAGCAGAAGGGAACAAGATAGTATAAAATGTTCTTTTATCTGAATTTAAAACATTAAGTTTCTTAAAATGGAAGAGTTTTTTTTTCCAAAATAAAAACATAGTGTTTAGACTTACTTTAATATCATATTCATGGTCTCATTTCTGTCTTTACCTTGAAATGGCAGGGTACCAGTAAGCATTTCAAACTAAAAACAAAACAAAAGAAAATAATCACAATTAGACACAACTTAAAATATATAATGAAATTTTTTAGAAACAATGATATGAATACTACATAATCATCAAATCATGCAGTGTTTAGATAAGAATGGACTAAGTTGAGAAGAGATAACTAGGTGAATTACAGAAATACACATTTACTATCCTGTTCTCTATACATAGTTCAACTGATGGATAACCTCCTGTAGCAGATGAAATCAACCAATTTTTTCAATTCTAATTTGGCTAACTCTGTAAAGTAAAAGAACTTGAAAACACAAATCATTTTTTTAAAGCAGAGATATGCTTTTAAATCAAGTTCTAATGAGTAAGGGAAAAGGTGCAAAACAAGCATATTAAACTCTTACATGCCCAAGAAAGATTTGTTTATTCTAATTGCATTTACTCTCCCAATGTACAGAAAACAAAACAAGGAAAAGCAGAACACACACATACAGATGCACCTGTGTGGACTAATATCTATAAAAAAGAAAAATATTTGCATAAAGCACAAGGAAAATATTTTCCAAAGGAGAGTAAATTGAGAACTAGATGATTAAATAATGATGCAAAAACTAGGTCTAAAGATGAACATTACATGCAGTTCATTAAAAAGTTTTTGTATCCTTAATGTTTAAATTTCAACTTGGACTTAATAATGGTTTTCTCTTTAGATGGCTCCACTTAAAATCTCTATTTATCTCCTGTATCCTGATGACTCCACATCTGCTATATCAGTCTTTATTTTTCTTAAACTATAGTTTTTCCTCCCAAATAGACAATAATTCAACACTGGGGCCTGGATTTATAGAGTTGATAGAGGCAGAAACTCAATGAAAAGAAGGATGGAATTTGGAAATCTTGTCTTCCTCTCAAAAATCGAGTTGAGTACTTGACTGCGGGATGGGTAGACAGAGACAAACGTGTATAGATGTATATCAAATAAGTTCATAAATGATTCTGATTTTCTTTCCACTATTCCATGTAATTTATCAGCACTAAAGGCCGAGCCACTAACCTGTAGCATCCTATGCTATGTGTTAAAAATAAAATTATTTTCCTAACATTTGTCATTTGCTTGCTCATTTCTATTTACCTATCATTCTTTCAAACTGCTAAAGTTCATAAGTTTTAGAGGAACCTTTGTCATCAACTAATCTGTTTGATTTTATCTGTGTCCTTTAATCTGCAACTAAGGTTAGTTATGTCTTTCTTTGAAATGTCTTTAAGATTTCCTTTTTAAATAAAATTTTATGATACGACTATCTCATGAAGAGATATTTTTGGTCTCCCTATTTCTAGTTTCTTCCATTTCCAATCTATTTATATAATGCAGCCAAATCTAATCTTCGTAAAATATACTTTTTCTTGAATCATCATCCTATTTAAGAATCTGTAATGTTGAGAGAAAAATCACATGAAAATATTCATATGTTTATAGCTTCAATTCATCCACCTTCAACTTCATCCTTCACTATTCAAGACAAATCGGTTCCCCCAGCATTTGCTAATATATGATTCCAATACTCTCCTTATGCACATACAACTGCACAGCCTGCAAATACGCACACACATACACAACACACACACAGACACACGCACACTTTGGGAAAATAAAAATAGCATGATGCTTTTTCAACAGATAGTGTTACCCTTGTATGGAGGAGCTCTAGAGGATGTCGTACATCATAAAAAACCCACTACACTGCTGGTCTTTAGATAAGAAATTGAAAATGCATGTACAGCAATCTCAGTGAAAAGGTCACCTAAGCAGCCATTCATCAAACTAATAAATGTCTGGACGCTAATGGCCACCACTTTGAGTACCTCTTGTAATTGTAGAGGCCAGAGGTAACCTGTATTAATGTCATGAAATCTCAATAAATTTGGTGTTAAAATATTTATATAAGTTTTTCTTTCCCTGGAGTGTGTACAGATTTTTTTTTGTAGAATCTGTATTTAAATTTTATCTATCCTTCAGGGCTTAAATTCCATCACCTCTAATTTCCCTATACAATTTCTGAAATCTTCTCTAAGCACCTTATGTACTTCTGAACAGGTTAGCTATCATATCATTTCCCCAACCAGAATGTACATAATTTTAGGTCAGAGAACATGCCAAATGTACTTTTCCTAAGATTCTGCCCCACTTCCTTGCAGAAATATTGTATTTTAGTAGGCATTTAATAAATGGATATATCATTCAGTGTCATTCCATGATAAGTAGATCAAATATATTATCAGGTTTCAAAAGCAAAATATAGGGCTGAGCATATAGCTCAGCACCTGCCTAGCAAATGCAAGTTCGTGAGTTCGATTCCTGGTACCAAAAAAAATAAGAAAGCAAAATACATCTGATTCAACAGATTCTTTTTTGTTATCTTATGTACTGCTAAAAATTCTACACTTCATCTCATACTACAGTCTGTATTTAATAATCATCTGGTCACTATGTTAGTAACTGTAAGAGATAAAAAAAAAGATAATATATAATTTTTTAAATAAAAGCAAATTAAATTTATTTTCAAGACTTGTTGGTTATGATACCAACTCATATAGGTTAATTGAGACAAACAATTTCAAAAGAAATCAATATTGTACCAAAGAAATTCATAAAATAAATTTCATAGTCCCATTCGGGGATTGAACTCACAACCTCGCGCCTGTCAGACAGGCGCTTAAGTCACTGAGCCAAACCCCCGGCCCTGGTTTTTTGAGGCAGGGTCGCACTGTGTAGCTCAGGCCGGCCTTGTGCTCACGTTGCAGCCCAAACTGGCCTCGAACTCACAACACTCCTCCTACCTCAGCCTCCCGAGTGCTGGGATTAAAGGCGTGCGCCACCACGCCCGGCTTTAATATATAATTTTTGTTTCCAAAAGGATTACAGTCTTTCTAGGTGATAACTGAAAGAATTTGACAATAAGACAATATATGTTAAGGTGATAAATTTCATGACATCTAATTAAAATATCTTGTAACTGCTAAACTCGACATTCTGAAACCTAGAATCTGCCAGGCATTTCTCTAAGTTTCAAGTATAAATTGTTTATATAATGATGGTGCAATTTACTTTTTCAGTAGCCACTTTACAAACTTAGAACTCTAAAATTGTAATTCTTATCATATATGATCTAGGCAAAGTTTTAAAATGTTAATAATGCATTACGAGAAGCTGTTTCTTCCCTGGTACACTCCAAAACTTAAACTAAAAATTTTTGAGTAATAGTAATATATGTTAGCATAATTAAGAAAAAACTACTACTTACCATAAGTACACCATATGACCACCAATCAGCACTCTGAGAATGACCTCTCCTATTTACTACTTCAGGAGCCATATACTCTACTGTACCACAAAATGAGTAGGCCTTCTTTTCTTGATCTACTGACTCCTTGCTGAGTCCAAAATCTATAACAGCATTAAAAAATATATATTGAAAAACTTCAGGAAAGAGAAAATATCGAAAGAAACCAAATAAAGTGCTAGACATTAAAACGATCTCTGTATGGTCTCTAATTACTCTTAAAGCTGTGACATCAACAATAAGTAGCCTCTATTTCACATTAGTTCTCTTTAAGAGGAATTAAAGGTTGCTCACTTAAATCTCACCCTCAAAATACATGCTTTCAGGTCTGTACTAAAATATTATGCAACAAATTCGACGGAATAATAAGTCAAAGCTTCATATAGAACTAAGTTTTAAAATAGACTATGTGGGGCCAGGGATATAGTTCAGTGGTATAAGCTCCTGCCTGGCAAGGGCAAGGTCCTGAGTTCAATTCCTGGCATCCACCCCCCACACCAAAAAAATTAAAATAGAATATGAGAAAAGAGAGCTAGTAATTTAGTTTTTAAAATACAGTATTCTGTCAGTTGTGATATATGCACACATGTAGTCCTAAATACACAGAAGGCTGAGGCAGAAGAGTTGAGTGTTTAAAGCTAGCCTGGATAACTTAGGGAAACCATGTCTAAAAAATAAAAATTTTCAGAAAAACTGTGGTGGTAGCTCAGTAGTACAGCACTTGCCTAGTAAGTACGAGACCCTAGGTTCAATACCAAATAACACATAAACAAATAAGCACATTTTGTTTCAGCAAGCTTGTACTTTTATTTAAAGACTTCAGAGAGCTAAACATATCAATATAAAAATCAAATGAACTTCTTTGCATTATACTGAAAAAGCAGAAACTAAAAACTTAAAAATACCATTTATATTACCACCGACTATCCTGAGACTCCCACAGGCATGAATATACAAAATATATGTATGATTTGCATGCCAAAAGTTGGAAATATTGATGGAAGAAATAAATATAGTCCTAAATAAATAATAGAGATAGATTATGTTCATATTTTGGAAGATATGATATTGCCAAAATGCCACTTCTCCCAAAACTGAAGTGTAAATTCAATGAAGCTTCAATAAAAATCCATTGGTGAAATCAACAAGCAGATTCCCAAATGTATATAAAAATACAAAGGAAACATAAAGGCCAAAAAAATTTTGAAGAAAAAGGAAAAAACTGAAGAACTTATACTATTTGACTTCAAGAATTAAAAGCTACAGTAATAATGAGAATCAAACTTTTTTTGTATCAGAAATCGAGTTCAGGGTCTCACAGGCAGGTGTTGTGCCACTGGGCTATATCCGCATCCCTGAGAATCATATACTTGAGGAGGGATAGCTATATGTGTGCATGGAGCAGAAGAATACAGAATAATACACAGTTATTTGTGCTATAACACTTGTTTAAAAATGGAAAATGGTCACAATATAATTGATATATTAGGAAATTATCTGAGCACATCATGAATTTCACATTTAGGTCTGCAAGAAACAATGGAAAAACACAGAACACAACACCTAGCTGATCTTAGTAATGTATAAATACATGCATACACTTTCAAATATCTACCAGCTATCTCACTTCATCATGTTTGTTATAAAACACTAATCCTAACCACCAACAGTGTCACAACTTTCTTTCTAATTTAAGATAATCTACATTCATCTATATCATTATAATTTACAAATGAAAAGCTTACCACACCATCTAAAAGCAAACTTCAGGTCTTTTTCAAAATAAGGTGTTATAGTGTGATCGGGTACCCCCACTTAGGCCTAATGTAATCATGGACAGGGCTGAATCTGGTATTCGTGACTGGTTTGCTATCTAGTGCTGGAATTGGCGATATGAGTGTTGCACCCACCCAGGGGTAGAGCCGACATACACTGTAAGGGTGGGAGGAAGGTGTTTTCCCTCTCTTGCCAGTTTGCACCAGGGTGTTTGGCAGCTGCCATGAATGGCTGCCCACCACACCACCCTGCCTTGCAGCCAGCTGAATATGGACTGAAACCTCCAAGAAGTCTAAGAAATAAACCTTTCCTTCCCTAATATTAGTTGTCAGGTATTCCATCTCACCAATGAGAGAAAAGTAACTAAGACAGAATTTGGTACCAGGGGAGTGCCATCACTGCTGTGGCTAAACCTGACCATGTGGTTCAAGAGCCTTTGGAAATGGCTTGTGGCAACAGTTTGTGAAGGTTTGGAGATGTTGCGTGAAAGAGTGGTGCTGGAACAGCTTAGGCTGTTCTGTAGGGGAGATTCTGGTCAGAGCTCAGAAGACCAGAAGGCTAACAGAATGCCTCCCAGTAAAGACCAGGCTTGGGAGGTTTCTGCTGGGAAGAAGAATTGCATTGGTTGTTGGACTCCCCATGATGTGTGTTATGGCTTGGCAGAAAGTTTGTCTGCATTTTGCTCCTGTCCAGAGTTTGCCTCAGATTGAGATTAAGGGCAAAGGACTGATTAACCTGGCAAAAGAAATTTCAAGGCAGTCAAATGTTGAGGTGGTGGCATGGCTATTGTTGAGGGCTTTTAGCCAGATTTATGTTGCAAATCAAGAGCAAAGAGCCTAGCAGGATGATTTAAAACACTGTGAGTTTGGCCAGAAAGCTGTGGACTATAAAGATAGAGTTGAGGACTCAACTGCTGAGAAGGAACAAAGAAATAAAAAAAGGTGGCCTGGGGCCATCCCAGGAAGCAGCTGGCCTCCACCTGTTGCAGCCTCAAGCTGACAAAAATAAAAGAGTTTTCTTGGAGGAAAAAGCCACAGAGCACCACATTCCAGAGTGGCAACAGAGGCCATAAGAGGTTTCAAAATGGGGGCAGCTGCACCCAATTCCAGAAATGTCAGTGGCATAGAGAAGTTGTTCCTCACAATCAGGTTCAGATTGCTCAGCGATCCAGGCACTCGACCCCTACAACCAAGAGAAAGGAAAGCCTGTCTACTGCTCCAGCTGGCAGTGGAACTTTGTGGCATCTATGTGGCACTGGTTTTAAGTGCAAGGAAAATAGACAAATTCTTAGGGTAAGGCAGCTTCCACCCCAAATGCAGAGGGTCATATGTAAAGATGTAAGGGTGAAGCCAAGGGTGCAATGGAAAACTCAGAAGTTTGAAAAAGCCAGGAATGTGGATTGTCTAAGAAAAGTTGCAAGAACTGAGCAGAATAAACTTAAGAGAGAAGTTGTGAAAAATGGAGCCCCTGGAATTGCCACAGGCATGAAATCACTCAAGCCTTTTGGAGTTTGCAACCAGATTGCTTCAGATGCTATGCATAGAACTCCAGGACTTAATGGTCGCCCTGCTGGATTTTGGACTTCCTTTGGTTCCAGTGCTTTATAGTTAGCTGTTTGTAACTTTTGGAATGGTAATTTTTTTCTTGTGCCTTTATATGTTGGAAGTGTTTAACTTGTTTTCATTTGTACAGGGGTTTACAGTTAAGAGTTTGGCATAGCTTTCAGAGGAGATTTGGAACTTGGACTTTTCAGTAATGCTGAAATTGTTAGGACTGTGGCAACTCTTGGAAATGGACTAAATGTCTTTTTTATAAGGATGTACATGAATTTTTGGGAGGCCAGGGATGGAATGTTATAGTGTGATCAGGTGGCTCCCACTTAAGCCTCATGTAATCATGGATGGGGCTGAGTCTGGCATTCATGATTGGCTTGTTGTCTAGCACTGGGATTGGTGATATGAGTGTTGCACCCACCCAGGGGTGGAGGTGACATACACTGTAAGGGTGGGAGGAAGGCGTCTTCCTTCTCTCACTGGTTTTCACCAGGTTGTTTGGCGGCCACCATGAATGGCTGCCCACCACACCACTCTGCCTTGCAGCCAGCTGAATATGGACTGAAACCTCCCGAAGTGTAAGAAATAAACCTTTCCTTCCCTAATTTTGGGCATCAGGTATTCTGTCTCAGCAATGAGTGAAAAGTAACTAACACATAAGATAACATTTATTATAGTCTATATATTTCTTAACCATTTAGAAAATGTAAAACAGTGCTTTTTGTTTACTAACTTGGTACCTTTTCTTAGGGTATCACAGATTAAATTTTGTTTTATTTTTATGCCTCTAGCTCTATTTTCCCCCCAAAATCTACTTTTTTGTACTGCTATTTTGCATAGTACTGTACTTATGATGAAATATGTTACATTATAACATAATTGGCTATATATTATCAACTGATATCTACAAAAAGTGAAAAACCAATTTCATGGGGAAAGATCACACTTTTCAACAAATGGTACCAGGTAAAGTAGGATAAAGACATAGAAAAATCCATTCTCATTTCATTATCAAGGATTAACTCTAAAGGGATCATAGATCTATCATAAAATTCAAAACTATGTAATTTCCAAAATAAAATACAGTAAAACATTTCTGACACTGAGTTGAATAGAGATTTCTTTGATGCACTGGATGTCAATCAAAATAAAAATCTTAGCCAAGTACAGTGACATATGTCTATAATCCCAACACTCTGGGAAGCTGAGGTAGGAGAATCTCAAGTTCAAGCCAAAGCAGGGCAACTTAGCAATTCAATGAACACCAATCTCAAAATAAAAATAAATAAATGAACTGGGGCTGGGATGCAATTCAATGTGCAAGTCCTGGGTTCAATCCCCAGTAGTACTAAAAACACATACACAGAGACATATACATACACACACACACACACACACACACACACACACACACCTGGTCTCTAAGAGATATGTCAAGAAAATAAAAGAGAAGCTACAGATTAGAGAAAAATTTTGCAAGTTACATATGTGATAACTTGTATAATTACAAATCATCAAAAATCTTACCTATACTTGTCCAAATTAACACATGAAGAGATGCTTATTTCCCATTATTATAAGGGAAATAAAATTATACCATAAGGAAATTCCATTACATTTAGAATAGCTAAATAAAATATACAGAAAATTTCAGGAACTAGGGAGCATACACAGCAACTGTATCTCTCATATATTGCTGATAAGTATACAAAAGGATGCAACCACTGAAACAGTGTAGAGACTTTTCATTAAATTAAATATACACTTGTCATATGACCAAGTAATATCATCCTTAGACATTTATTCAAGAAAAATAAAAATACAATATAAAATAAACTAAAAATATATACTAAAATAAAAATTCAGTTTATATAAAATCTGTACATGAATGTTTTATGTACAGTGGTACCTCAGTTCATGAACTTAATTTATTCTACACTTCTAGAACAGATGGCTACATTCATGTTCATGCAAGAAAGACAGACAGGGTTGTGGTCAACACCTGACACAGGGTTTGTAAACAAAAACAAAATTTTGCCAAACACTGTTTGTGAACCAAACTGTGCACAAACAAAAGTGTTCATGAACTGAGGTACTATTGTATATTTATTCATCAATATGAAAATAGGAAGTAACTCTAATGCCTCTTAATTTGGGAATGTGTTGACAAACCAAGCTATGACCATAAAATGGAAGCAATATTCAGCAATTTAGATGGTGCTGAGAAGTCTGGATATTGACATGTAGAAGAGTGAAACTCATCCTGTACAAGAAGCACAGCCCAGAACAGAGAACAAAGGAATTCAGATACTCACCTCAAAACCCAGGTAGGGAAATCTGTCTCCACAAATAAAAGGGGACCCACAGAGTTAGAGCTCCAGGGAGAAACAATGGAATCGACCAGCAGTGCTACCCTAAGAAAAGTCACTGGCTATTTCAAACTACAAAAACAGCGCAGGATTTTACTTCAAAAGTGATTCAGTCTACACAGCAGGTAACACCTGAAGAAAGAATCTCCTGTTGCACCTGCCATATTACCAACAGTGTTTAATAAGGTGCCATTTAAAAAAAAATTATTACTTAAGACTGAGCCACAGAACAACTAAAAACAACCTCATTTCAGGATGATCATTATTACCCTCCCATAGTGACTGAGTGAGAGACAGCCATGGTAGACAGTGGTGAACAGAGAGTGAGCTACACACCCCCTGAGAAGCTTAAGCTCAGACAGGGAAGGACATGAGCCCTGCCTTCTGTGTAAAGCCAGGCCCAGCATCTGTGGCTGGATCTAAAAGTACCGGAATTATAAACAGAATTCTGATAAAACCATTGCCCTGCTGCCTACATCCAGAATAGAAGGAAATTTATGATCGCTTTCTGCAACTACGAATATAAGCAAAGCACACTTTTCTTGGTACACTGCTGCAGCTTGGGATAAATGGTCAGAAAGGTCACTGGAGCTAGGGTAGCACCTCACAAAGACATAGGCCATAAACGTAGAAGAAAGCCATGACTTGCTACATTCCAAAATTGCACCCTGAAAAGAAACCATTCACTCAAATATAGAGAGGGAAAATATTTTTTCTGGACTCATTTTTTTTTATTCTTTAAGAATTACTTTGGGTTTTGGATTTATTGCTTTCTTATGCTATCTTTCTCTTCTTTTTAATTGTCCTTTGAATTTTTTCATATTTTTGCTTTCTTTTTTCTTTTTCTTCTTTTTCTTGTTTGATGTTTTCTGTTACCTTTATCCAATTCTGTTAAATTTACTCCTTAAAAGGATGCTTTATCTCACTTTTCTGTACTTCTCATCTTCCATTGCTTAATTTTTCCAATTTTTCCTCTTTCATTCTCTCATTCCATACCATCACTATGTTTACTAGTATAATCATTAAGCTTTATTAACCTTTAGTTAGGTAATTCTGATATTACTGTTGATTGTTAGTGGAGGTACAGTTGTTGCATTCAGTAGCTATTTACTATATTTAGTATGTAGTGTGTCACAGTGTTTATACAATAATTATAGATCTGTTTTCTATGGTAAAGCACATCACTGGTTCTTAGGGAATGTCAATAAACAACTTGTCTTTCATACTATTACTATTGCTGATTAGGTTCTGTTGCCAGGGTGATACAAATGTCGCCATTAAGGAATTTCTTCTATATGTAAATATCCTGATAGTTTTGTGTTATTAATAGTGCTGTGGTTCATTCCTAGAGAACTGGATGCTGGGGCAATTACACTGCATCCTCTCCTTCCAAATTAAGGGAAGTGGTCAGATACCGGGCCAGAGGCAAAAGCCTGTAGTTAGTTACACCTAAAGTGCATCACTGAAAAGTAGACACAAAATAATGAGATCTCTAGTAATAAACTCTTACCACAAAAAAGACCCACAAACCTCACCACAAATGCAGACACACACAAAACAACAACAAACATGAGAACATAATGCCTCCAAAAAGTTCCAGTTCTCCCAAAGATGATCCCTGGGCCATGAAAGGGGAAAAACTTAAAAGTAACACATCTGAATCAATTGAAATAATGAGAAGATTAAAAATAGATCAATAATGTAAATGATAAGCTCAAAAAAATAACTATAAAGATACCGGATGTAACAACACAATGAGAAAGTTTACAGAAGTCACTTATAAAATCTACATGAGCTAAATATAGTATTAAAAAATGAATGAACAGCTTACCAAATAATTAGAGATGATGAAAAGTCATCAAACATAAATGTAGTAGATTAAAAATTATACTGAATCAATGGGCAGTAGAAATGACCAATGTGGGGACAGTGTCACAATTAGAAGACAGGGCTCATGTTGGTGACTGATTTTTTAAAGATACCTTGAAAACAACAAAGAGAACATGAAAAATAAATCCAACCTGTGGTAAATGATGCAAAAACAGATAGACTAATAGGAATTAGTGAAAAATCAGAAAATAGCAAAAATGGCATAAAATACCCGTTTTCAGAAATAACAGAAGAAAGCTTTGAAATATTGAGAAACAATGAAATATTTAGATAAGTGAGGCATATAGAAGCTCACATGGCTAAGATCAGAGAATTATCTCTGCACAACATATCATAGTTAAAATTCTATAAGTTCAACACAAGGACAGAATATTAAAAGCTCTTAGAGAAAAGCAATAAATCACTTATAAGGCAAAGTCTTTAAATTTAAAGAATACTCCTCAGCACAAAACTTAAATGTCAGAGGATCTTGAGTTCCTGTTATGGTATGTGTTTGGATGACCCCCCCCCAAGCCTCTTGCAACCATGGAGGTGGCTGAATCTCGACTTTGTGATTAGTTGGTTGTCTAGCACTGGCATTGGTGATGTGAGTGCTGCACCTGCCCAGGGAGGGGCAGGAAGCCAGCATACAATGTAAGGGGGGAAAGGAGGTGTGCTTTCCCCCATTTTTGCCCTTTTGCTCTTGCCGCCTGTGGCCACCATGAACAACTGCCCCTCAGCCATGCCACCCTGCCTTGGAACCAGCTGAGTATGGACTGAAACCTCCAAAAAACTGTGAGCTATATAAACCTTTCCTTCGCTAATTTTGGGCATCAGGTATTTTGTCTCAGCAATGAGAGAAATGTAACTAAGACAAATATAGTGCTTCCAACTCTAAAAGAAAACAACTGCAATCTTTCATTACAAAATGGGAAGATATCTCCTTTTCCTAGATGGGCAAAACAATATTGTCAAAATTATCATAATTCTAGAACTGGTATATAGGTTTAATGCAATGCCGATCAAAATACAAACAATGTTCTTCATAAAACTACAGAAAATAATCTTAAAATTCATGTAGAATCAAAAAATTCAAAATAGCATAAGAAATAATGGGCAATAAGACACCAGGAGACATCACAATACCAGACTTCAAGTAATTCTATAAAGCAATGGTGATAAAAAAAAAAAAAACATGGTATTGGTACAAAAACAGACATGTGAGAAATGGAACAGAATAGAGGACATAGAGCTCCAAGTATCTTCAGTCTGATCTCTGACAAAGGTACCAAATAATAGGCTAAAGGAAAGACAGCCTCTTTTGCAAATGGTTCTAGGAAGCCAGTTATCCACGTGTATAATACTAAATCTAGGTCCATAGATCTCAGCACATCCTAAAGTAAAATAACAACGGATCAAAGATCTAAATACTGAAACAGAACCACTGAATCCGGAGGATGATAAAATAGGTAAAGTTCTTAAGACCTATGTGAACTTTATGAATAGAACCAAAAATGCACAAGAAATTAATACCAAAAATAAATAAATGGAATCAGATCAAACTGAAAAGCTTCTATACAGCAACAGAAAAAACTTACAATGTGAAGAGACAACCACATAATGGGAAAAATTTTTAACAACTATTTCTCAGAAAGAAAACTATTAACAACTACTTCACAAACATATATGACAAAAATTGGAAAACTCAAAAGAAATGGAGAGATTCCTAGATACATATGAATTACCAAAACTGAACAGAGAAGACTCAATCTTGAACAATCCAATAACAGAAAATGAAACTGAAGGAAAAAAAGATCAACTAAGGAAAGTCCAGGACCTGTTGAATTCACAACCAAATTCTACACAACTTCAAGGAAGATCCAACACTAAATGAAATTAAGATGGAAGGAGTACTTCCAGAATCATTCTCAGAAGCTAACATTATCCTGATTAAAAAAAAAATTAGGCAAAGATCCAATAAAAAAACAGAACTATAAACCAATCTCTCTAGTGAACATAGATGCAAAATATCCTTAAAAAGATACCAACAAACAGAATTCAACAAATCATCAAAAAGTTCATACAACAAGACTAAGTAGGTTTTCATCTACAAATATAAAGCTAGTTCAACACAAACAAACTCATAAATGTAATTCATCAAATGAACAGAAGGACAAAAATCAAAAGTTCATCTCAGTAGATGGAAAAAATCTTTGACAAAATTAAGCATCCATTCATGATAAAAAAAAACAACCTGAATAAAATAGTTATGGAACAACCTCATTTCAATCTGATATAACCACTTATGACCAAGCTGCTGCCAACATCATATAAAATTAGGAAAAACTGAAAGTCTTCCCTCTAATATTGAGAATGAGACAAGGATGTCCATTACACCCACTACTACTGTTTAGGATAGTCCTCAAAATACTAACCAGAGCAAATAGGCAAGAGAAAGAAATAACATGGATATGTAAGGAAAAGGATGAATTGAAAATATCATTATTTGCAGATGATAATTTTTTACTTACAAGACCCCCCCCCAAAATAAACACCACAAAAAGACTCCAAGAACTAATAATGAAATTTGGTAATGTAGCAGGACACAAAACACACACATACGTACTCAGAGAGAGAAATCAACAGCATTCCTATACACTAATAATGAATTCACTGATAAAGAAATTGGTAAACAATACTACTCACAATAGCATCAAGAGAAATTAAATACATAGTTATTAATTTGACAGAGGAACTGAGTGATATTTACAAAGAAAATTATATCATTCTGAAAAAGAAAACCAGAGAGGACTTTAGAAAGGAAAAGATATCCTTTGTTCCTAGATAGGCGAACCAATATAATCAATCTGGCTAAATTTCCAAAACTGACAATATATCTGTATCTACATCTACGTCTATATTTCCCACAAAAATATCAATGGCATTTCTCATGGATCTGAGGAAAACAATCCTAAAGTGTATAAGAAGACAGAAGAGACCCAGAACAGCAAACACATTTCTGGATAACAAAAGCAAACCAGAATAGTACAAAAACTTTAACACTTTTATATCACCAATTCTTGTCAAGCACTTCAATGAAATTGAGAGGGATGGAGTGTCCCAAATTCATTTATGGAAGCCAGTATCACTCTGGTCCCCAGACCAGGAAAAGACTCAACTGAAACAGAAAACTATAGGCCAGTCTTCTTAATGAACATAGATGCAAAGATTCTCAGCAAGATATTAGCAAACAGAATATTGCATATTATCAAAATATCATACATCATGATTGAGTAGCTTTCATCTCAGAGATGGAAGGATGGGTCAACATATGCAAGTCAAGAAATATAATATGTCACATAAACCGAAACAAGGTTAAAAACTATATGATCATAGCAGTAGATGCAGAAAAGGCTTGCAACAAAATCCAACACTCCTTCATGATAAAAACCCTGAAGAAAACAGGTATGGAAGGACCAAAACTGAATATAATAAAAGCTGTATATGACAAACCAATTGCCAGCATCATACTAAATAAGGCAAACCTAAAAGTTCTCCCCCTAAAATTAAGAACAAGACAAGGATGTCCAATATCACCTCTTCTATGCAACATAGTACTTGAAACATTACCCAGAGCAATTGGGCGAGAGAAAGAAATAAAAGGGATATGAATAGGAAAAGCAGAACTCAAATTATCATTATTTGCAAAAGAAGTGATATTCTACATAGAAGACCCAAAGAACTACACTAAACAACTCTTAGAATTAATAACAAACTTCAGCAATGTAGAAGGATACAAGATCAATACGCAAAAATCATTACCATTTGTGTGTACCAACTATGAATGGGATTCAAAAATAATAAAATATTACCATTCACAGTAGCTTCAAGAAAAATGAAATACCTAGGAATTAACCTAACTACGGAAGTTAAAGACCTCTACAAAGAAAACTGTAGTACTTTGCAAAAGGAGATTGAGGAGGGCATCAGAAAATGGAAGGATGTTCCCTCTTCCTGAATAGACAGAATCAATATTGTCAAAATGGCCATACTTTCAAAACTGTTATACACATTCAATGCAGTCCCAAACAAAATACCAATGACATATTTGACAGATAGATAAAACAATCCTAAAATTCATATAAAATCAGAAGAGACCCAGAATAGTAAAAGAAAATTTTGATAAGAAGAGCCAAGCAGGAGGCATAACAATACCTGGCTTCAAGCTATACTACAAAGCCAGAGTGATAAAAACAGGCACTGAAACAAAAACAGAGATGTGGATCAATGGAACAGTATTGGGGATACAGAAACCTCCCCAGGCACATTCAATTATTTGATCTTTGACAAAGGGGTCAAAAGCATACTTTGGATGAAAGACATCCTATTCAACAAGTGGTGCCTGGAAAATTGCTTATATGTGTCAGAAGGTTGAAATTGGACCCATATCTCTCACTATTTACTAAATTAACATGAAAATTGATAAAAGTTATAAATGTTAAAACAGAAATATGAAATCTAGTGGAAGATAAAATAGGTAAAACACTTGAAGACTTAGGTGTAGGAAAAGATTTTCTAAACAGTAACTTAATTGCACAAGAAATAAAAACAAGAATCAACAAATGGGATTATATTAGACTAAAAAGCTTCTGTACAGCAAAACAATCTATCAGTAGAATGAAGAGACAACCTATAGAAAGGGAAAAAATATTTACTAGCTACTTCTCAGAGGACCAATATCTAGAATACACAAAGAACTGAAAAAAAAATATTAAACCACCTAAAATTGAAGACCCAGTCAAGAAATGAGCAACAGAAATGAAGAGACAATTTACAGAGGAAAAAATATCAGCAGTCAACAAATATATAAAAATTGCTCAATATATCTGAGCATTAGAGAAATGCAAATAAAAACGCCAAATTACCTTACTTGAGAAGGAATAGCAATCATTAAGAAATTAAAAAATAACAAATGATGACAAGGCTGTGATGAAAAAAAAACCTCCTTCATTATTGGTGGGAATATTCATTAGTTAAAACCGTTATAGAAATCAGTATGGAAATTTCTCAAAGAACTGAAATTAGAAATTCCATACGACTCACCAACCCCCTGCTAGGTAACTTCCCCAAAAAGCTTAACCATTTACAAGTCCAATTATTTAAATACAGTATGACCAAAATCGCATATTTTTCTTCAGTTTTTATAAGATAATATAACAGGAAATATAAAAATGACAATTTTATCAAGTTTATTCAATAAGTTTTCAGTGTATTGAATATTTTAAAATACTGAATACACAATTTAATGTTACAATCTGAACAGTGGTATCTTGTCTTTTTCCAAATTCTCTGTGTGCCATTGTTTTTTTTTTTTTTGAACAACACAATTTACACTGTCGTGTTGCCCTTTTCTTTTTTTCTGTGAGTGGTACAATTTCAATAAAATGCCTACGAACTAAAGGTAATGGTGAAGAGGTCGATGATGGATATTTTGGTTGCCATTTAGCTTTGCCATAGTTTTCAATTATTTGCTGTAGTAGACCTAATGTAAATTGTAAATGACTTTTTAAACTCCCATGTTTTGAACAAATAACGAATGAATCCCGTATTATCTGGTCCAGAAGGTGCATAAATATTTTATAATAAAAAATTATAAAAAAAGGAAACAAAGAAAAAAATTTAAGTACTTACAGAAAGGATCATACTTAAACAAAACTCACTGAAATACTGTGATAATCTAAATTATCTAATACTAAGGATTGCACACTTTTCTCAAAAGAAACGTTGATAATATTGCAAAGAAAGTAGAATGTATGATTAAAATTTTATAGATCACATACTCTTATTACATAGCTTGTGTCTCCTGCTTATAAATTCACATTGATTCTAACTACTCTTCCTTCCTTAGTCAGTTTAAGTCTCTAAAATTTATATGCAGAATTCAAATTAGAAGATTAAATATAAAATAACTTGGCACTATTATTCCCACAATTGACCTTAATGTGTATAGAGGTAAAGGTAGGGTTTATTCTACTATTTTTTCCATTTCCTTCTCTCACCTCTGACAAAACAGATATATTTGTTAATAAAAATGAAATGAATAATTAAATTCTAATTCGCTTCTGTATTAAAGGTTCTTTTACTCTAAAATAAAATTTTACATACTTTATAAATCCTCAAATTGTTGTTTTGTTTTCTTTTTCTTTATCATTTTTTCCTGTTTTCAATCTCTTGCAAACCTACAAAGTTTTGGTTTTACATAACCTATACAAAAACAGAATCAGCCTATGAATAAGACTCACAAACTCTAATTCTGACCTATTTACTTCAGTTCTAAATGTTTTAACTTGATACTATTTTCACATTCATCCAGTAAACTTACAAATTGACAGCATCTTACCTTTAAAAGGAACCAGTTCAAAACTCTCTTTAAAGACCACATCTTTATTTTATTTTGTTCTAATATTCTGATAATTGAATATAGAATTAATTGTCTAGTGAAAACACATGAAACCTTTTAAGATTGGCCCACTTAGCATAAATGGCCTTGAGATCCATCCAAATTGTTGTGAGAATCAGCAGTTCTTTCCTTTATATTGCTGAGTAGTATTCTATTCTTTGATGGTATTCATTGATCCATTCACCCTTTTAAGGACATTTGTGTCATTTCAAGTCTGGGGTCATTACAAATAAAGCTATTATGAAGATTCATGGGTAGGTTTTTGTGTGAATATGTTTTTACTTCTCTAGGATAAATGCTCAAATGTGACTACTGCATGGTTCCACAACACCAGTTTATATAGCATTCTCAAAAAACCAAAAATATAGAAATATACAACACATAAATGTTTGTCAAGATCAGGGAAGGGAAAGGGAAAGGGTCACTGTATTTCAAATGTGATGAATATTTATAACTCCTGTAGTCCAGACTGCAATTAAAATATCTCTTTTTCCCAGAAAACCTAATACGATTTTTGAAAAACAGTGCCGCTTACATACAAAAACTTTAATTAGAATACAATAAAAGCTTATCTAACCTTTAAATGAACTTAAGTTCACTAAAAATCAAAACGCAAATCAAATCAAGAAAGAAAAAAAAACAGCCTTAGCTAAACATACTGTATATTGAAATAATGAAAATGTCAAGCAATAGGTTTAAGAATGCATAAGAAAATTTGCTTACCTGTTAACTTGATATGTCCTATTTCATCAAGCAAAATGCTGTAAATCAAAATTCACACTGAACAAGATGCAAAAAAGTTCATATAAAATATTTACATAAGTCTTCCTAAACTTAAAAAAAGATAACTATTTGCTGTATTAGAAAAACCTTAAATGATAAACTTAAAATCAAAGTGTGTACTATGAAGATTACTTTTCATAAGTTTCAATTAATTATGAAATCAATTTTGAGCTCCCTATCATCTTTAAAAACTTTAACCCACTATGCTAAAATGTAATTCTGGTTCTACAAAGACAGACAACGGGGTTAAATAAGGAAAAAATAGCTTTACTTTTCTGGCTTCAGGTCTCTATACACAATTCCTAGTCGATGCAGATGATCCAAAGCAAGAGCCAGTTCTGCAAGGTAGAATTTCACATCTTCTTCTGTAAACAAAACCTAGAATAAAATAATAATTGACCATTTAATCTTCCTTTTAGTAATGATTATTTTTAAAATATATTTCTTTAAAAAACAGTGAGACGAAACTGGGCAAATAATAAGAAAATAAGCACAGTTAATTTTGATTTGATTGGCATAGCCATTGGGAATAGCAGATTTCTAGATACTGTAGATGAAACTAACTTCTTTAAGAATTTTCAGTGTTAGCCATTTTGTGTAAAAGTTTTTGAAATGTGTTTGTATACTTTCTTAATTAAAGGCACTGCATACAGAATTCTTCCTTTTTAATGATATAGCATCATAATATCAATATTAATTTTAGCACTCAGTTATATTTAACATAGTAATATCCTCTGCAAATATGAAGTACATAGGTATTTTGTTTTAACACTGGTAGTTCCATTATTTCTACTATTTCTTTCACTAATAATAAAGTTTATGAGTTTAAAGGCACTGTTTTCCTCTTCCTCTTCCTCTCCCTCCTCCCTCTCCTTTTTTCAGCAGTACTCAGAATTGAAGCCAGGGCCTTACAGTAAACTACATCCACAGTCCTTGTTATCTTTCATTTTGAGACAGAGTCTCATTCAGTTGCCTATGCTGGACTCAAACTTGCCATCATCCTGCCTCAGCCTCCCAAGTAGCTGAGATTGCAGGTATGTGCTGCTGCCTCTGGCTCTCCATTTTTCTATGTTTGATAATAGAGTTGCTATGACAAAGTGAAAAGAGTACTAGACTTAAAATCAGAATTAGTAGTATAACACTAGACTAGTCACATAATTCTGACTTCTGGGACTTGGTTTCTAAATCTGTAAAATAAGTGTATTTCTTACATCTACCTAACAAGGTTATTTTGAGAATTATGTCTACAAAAGAAAGTTTTGTAAATTGTAAAATGCTATGCAACCACAAAGTATTATTATTACAACCTTACATCTACTTTCTTTTACAAATGAATTAATTTACAGATAGAATTGGAAACTACTTAATCATTAGTTGTAATTTTTAGAATTTGTCAATGGCTTGAGATGGACACAAAATATCTAGTGATGGGTAACTTTCCTCAAAAATAACTGGATTATTAGGAAAGTTCAAAGTTGAACAAAATATGATAAATCTCACAACAAGCTTGCCCATTTAGAATTAAGGCTATCACATTTCATAAAACAGATTTAGGCTACCAGGAAAATTGCAGAGAAACAGCAGCTAAAGATAATTTTTGATACCCCATCTGCATTGATCTTTAAAATGATCAACACAAAACCAAATAGTTTTCATTATCTTAATTTCACAAGTATTAATTTGAATATCATAATGACAAAAATATCATTTCACTTGTGTTTTTAAGAATAAAATATTTACTACTTACTGAACTTCTGGACAAAGATAACTAAAATGTCCATTGAAACCTAACACAAGAGAAAACCTTAAATAAAAAATATTTTACAACTCTAAAGGAAGAAACATTGCATTCCCTATTTCATAGTTCATATCAAGTCCATTATCCTATCAAGAAATTGCCTTGCTCAAAAACTTCATAATGGATATAAATAAAAAACTTACTAAGAAGCAATTATGCACCAGGTGCAATTAATTATATGCCAAGTATCACACATTGAATATGCTATTGCAATTTTCTAAATAAGGCTATGAGGTAAATACCTTTTTCAACTTCTTTATGGAGAAAGAGCCTCACAGTGGTTAACTTGCCCACAGTAACATAGCTAGTAAGAATGAGGCTTCAAATTTGAACACAGGGATACTTGTTCCTACAAGTGACTTTTTCTACAGAAGCCACTTCTACCATGTGCTGTACCACAAGTTTTCTTCTTAAGTTTTAGATTCAATACCAATAATGTTTTCCTATTTGGTGAATTGTTCTATTCATAAATTCCTCTCCAAAATGAAAATTATCCAAAATTGCAATCTTAAAAAAAAATCAATATTTTCTTACATATGTATGTATGAATGTGTGTGTTAACACATTGCCCTGCTTTATAATCCATGTAATACTGTCATAAACATTCTCACATATCTTTCAAATTTATTTATTGTTTTCAACAGCAATACAACATGAACCATACCAATTTACTGTGATTTACCTAATGTTCCCCTTCTAGAAAATTAGATCATTCCAATTTTCACTATTTTAAATGACTCCACAATGTGCGTGTATCTTTACTAGTATTTATGATTATCTTCCCAAAATGAATTCCTAAGAAATAAAACAGGAAATACTGGGTCAAGGACAAAAATTGTCCAAATTCCTACAATACATAAAAAATTATTTTCCAAAAAGGTTACAATAGCTTCCACTCCCATCAGCAGTTTGTGAAGGAATCTGTTTTGCCACCTCTATAACAAATCCAAATATAGCTTTTTAAAATATTTTCAAATCTAATCTACAAACGTCATGAAGTTTTATTTAACTCTTTATCCTTGGATTTTTTCATATTAGGGGTCCTGCTATTTTTCATGAGTTATCGTAATGTTTTTGTCTATTTTTCATTATTAACTTACTGTCTGGTCAACTGCTGCAAGCTTCTTAAACATTTAAAATCTCATTGCTCCATCATGTTAGCTGCAAATATTTTCCAACTTGTGCTGGTTTTTTATATTCAATAGTTCTTACTTTTATGTAGTGAAATTCATGCATGTTTTTCCCTCACTATTTTAATACTGAATAATATCTTCTCCATCCAGTGATCAAGTAAATATTCAACTGCACTTTCTTTTAAGATACAGTAATTATTTTCCAGACTTAGTTCTTTAATATAAGTAAATTTATTTTTGTATGTGGCAGAGATATTTTCAAATAATTTTTGAAGTATCAAACCAATTTCTCAAATACCATTTACTGAATAATCAATCTCTTAGTCATTAATTGACAATTCTTCCTTTATTCAGAATAATGTCATATATAACAGTATATTCTTGGACAATGCAATATGTTTAAAATCTTATACTATGATGTCTTGGTTATAGAAGCTTTATAAAATTTTGTTCTCCCTCCCCTCTTTAAATAGTGTCTAACTATGTTGCCCTGGATGGTCTAGAACTCCTGGGCCTACACCATTCTCCTGCCTCAGGTATTCACGTAGATGAGATTCTAGATACATGACACAGAGCCTGTGTCAAAGCTTGTTTTAAAACAAGAGGTAGGGCAAAGAAAAGATATTCTCTGGACTTTGTTCAAACTTTTTACTTCTTGTCATTTGCTTAAACTGTAAAATAATTCTGTAAATTTCAAACAAAAATAAATTCCTATTGTAGCATTGTTTGGAATTTTATGTCAATAACTAATTTTGGAGGAATTGATAGCTTTATAATAATCATTCATTCACTACACCATACCTTCTTGATATTTGCAAAGTAGAGCATGGCTAAGAGTTTTTTATATTGACGTATGTAACTGTGCATTTTAGGAGAAAATTGGGCAGGTAACTTTCCCTTTAATACATAAATAACAGACATTGTAAAATTTTCTTAACACATATAAAACTATACTTTCTAATTCTAAGGCATAAAGAATAAGTCTTCATTTTGAATTATTTAACAACTTTTTAATATACAGAAGTGAAGTATAATCAACAAATAACTACTTATAATAAGCTGCCTATAGAAGTAAACATTGAATCAATTTTTAAAGCCTGTTCAATGAATAATTTATTGTCTTTGGGAAATGCATTTAAAATGCTTGATCTTACCTAATATTCCAGACTTAGGAATCAAAACTTACTGACTGCATCTCTGTGCTAGTATGGGTTTAGATAGTCCCACATCGAGAATGGAGGTCTGAAGAGTTTAAAAGAAAATTAGAAATGACTACAAGTAAACTTTTTTTTTCAAAAACATTTGTGACACTTCTACAGTCTAACACAAGAAATCATGAATGTTGGAGCCTTGTCATACTTTTGTCCCCCTATATTTTGAGACTAGTTTTTAACAAGTTTCTTTAAAGACCCTCCTTAGAAGGTCTAGACAGACACTATCACATACTGAATTCTGTTCTACAACAAACAACATATCAAGAACACACTCCATGCTCATGCCTGGCATGTTCTGCACTGGAGGCAGACAGATATAAGCCAGAGACCTTAGCCACTTAAGCACTGGCTAGCATCCCAGAAATACACTATTCCTTGTTCATAAGTTTCACAGCTCTGGGAATCAATGACAATTCTCCCACACTCAACATTGTAAATTCTGAGAGATTGAACAATAATTATGCAATTAAAATGCTCCTCCCAAACTACCATTTCAAGACAAAATGAAGTAGACAAGGTCAGGAGTTATTCTCCTGCCTATAACACCTAAAAGACAGGCAGGACAAAATATATGAATGATATTTATTTTAGACACTGGACATCAGGCAACAAAAGACAGTGAATACTGAAAGATGAAAGTAAAACAAAGTATGCCCTACAACTTCCCTTACTATCCTGAAAGAATTTCAAAGTCATGCTACAAAGAGGGCTAAGTCAAATAAAGCATGGAATAATTTTTAGGTTGATGAATCAGAGTCAAGAGTCTGGAAGAAAGAGGAGAGAATTCACAGGATAGAAGTACTGGAGAAGAAAATATTTCAGAGAGAACTCTGGAGAATTGTAGACAGTATCAAGTTTTCAGCACAAAAATGCTCAGCACATACAAGGTCACTATCCTTAACCCGGAAAAAAAAGAAAAGAAAGAAAGAAAACGAGAATTGGAGGATAATCGAGGGAACACACAGTGGTCCAGAAATAGTATCTTTTATCTCTAGCTATAGCAGAAAACTTCATACACAGATCACCAGATATAAGAAGTGTTTTCTTTCAGTAATAGAGCAAAATCAATCCTTTAGTAAATACTGTTCTGATCCAGTATAAAATTTTTAAAGACCCAAAAGGATCAAACAAGTTCTACAAACCAGAATAAAGCTCCATAACATTCACAGAAATACAAAAATCTCCATTACTTAGTAAGATAAATTGCAGTATGTCTGCTATCCAATAAAAAATTGCTGGGGCTGGGGATTTGGCTCAGTGGCATAGGCACCTGCCTGGCAAGTGCAAGGTCGTGAGTTCGATCCCTGGTACCAAAAAAAAAAAAAAAAAAAAAAGATGTGTATGTGGGTGTGGGAACTTTCTTTGTGCCAGGGATTTAGCTCAGTGGAATAAGCACCTGCCTGCAAATGAGAGCTCATGAATTCGATCCCCGATATCAAAATAAATAAATAAATAAATAAACAAAAATAAAAAATAAATTAAAAAATCGCTGATCATGGATCAGAAGACAGTATTTGAGTCAATAAAAACAACTCTAGAAGATTAAAACAGTTCACTAAGGACCAGGACAGCTCAGCTCTCAACAGTATGAATAAAAAAAAAATCTTATAATCTGAAGGATATTGATTAGAGTACTAAGAAAGGTCATACTTTAATACTGGGGAATAAGTAAACTTTTACTAAAGGCTGTCCAAGACCCACATGACAAAGTTTAAAAGAAATGCAGGGCTGGGAGTGTAGCTTAGTAGTAGAATATTTGCTTAGCATGTATAAGTCATCAAGTTCAATACCAAGCAATGCAAAACACAAAACAAAACAAAACAAAACCAAAGGGGGAAAAAAGCAAGATTCAAAATGATCAATGTTTCCAAGAAAATGAATGCATTATGAAACAAAATGGAAAACTATTTATAGGGAAACAAAAAATAGCATGCAAGAAATTAAATTCATGACATCCACCATCCAATAAAAAAATGACCACGAAATATGCTGTCACAGACACTTAGAGGAAATCATCTATCACTGAAAGTATTTACACAAAAAGCATGGCTGTATTTCAATACAATTTAATTTACAAAGAAAAGTAATTCACTACATTTGGCCTAAGGCCATCATTTCCTAACCTCAGGTTAAAGATTCATATTTAAAAAAAAATTGCCGATCATGGATCAGAAGACAGTATTTGAGTCAACAAAAACAACTCTAAAAGATTAGTACTTGCTCTAAAGCAACTACTAAAATAACACAACAAAGTATTGTAGTTAATACTGACACGGCAACAGCAGTGATAAAAATAAAATTGAAAAAAATTTTAAAAGGACAAAGAACAGATAAGATTTAAAATAAATAGCAAGATAATAGATATCAATAATGATATTAAATATGACAAGTCTAACATCTTAATTAAAAGGCACAGATTTTCAGATAAGATGAAAAGCAAGGTAGCTGTAGGTTCTGTTAAATACCACACATTAAAATGTAAAAACAAAAATAGGTTAAAATTTAAGTATGTGAGAACTATATGAAGCTAACACTAAGTTTTTAAAAAGCTGGATTAAGCATATCAATATCGAAATAGAGTTCAAAGTGAAAAAGGGACCTCTTTAAAAAAAAACGCCAATTTATCAAGAAGGAATGATAGTTTTTTTGTTTTTTTGTTTTGGTACCGGGGATCAAACTCACAACTTCGTGCTTGCCAGGCAGGAGCTTGTGCCACTAAGCTGAATCCTGGCCCCAGGAATGATACTTTTAAAGGTTTATATACCTAATAACAGAATTTTAAAATTCATGAACAAAAAAGTGATAGGACTGCAAGAAATACACAAATACACAATCATATTCAAAACTGTCACTCTATCTCAAAAATTTAAACATGTGTACAATTACTGTGTATCAATCAAAAACATTTTAATTTATAAAATGTAGGCAGAAAATTAATAAGTATATAGTCAATTTAATACTTATATTAACAAACCTGACTTAATTAACATTTATAGAAACCTTCATCACCCAACAAAAGCAGAATATATATTCTTCTCAAATGCACATGCAATATTTACCCAGATATACCATATTATGAAGCATAAAGAAAATACAAGTAAATTTAAGACAATTCAAGTTATACAAAGTATGCTTTATGCCTACAATGACATTAAATTAAAAATGACTATTAGAAAGCTATCCAGAAAATATCCAAATATCTGTAAATTAAATAACATACTTGCAAAAAATCCATGCAGTCAAAGAAAATTAGAAAGTATGTTGAGTTAATAGGAAAAAAAGCCATCTAACGAAACTTGTGAGATGATACTACAGCAGTGATTAGAGGGGAATCATAATACAATGTCCATTAGAAAAGAAAAAATGCCTCAAATCCATAACCTAAACTGCCATCTTAAAAATTATACAACAAAACCTACAGAAAGAAAAAATAAGCAATAATAAAGATTGAAGTAGAAAATAACATAGAAAACAGAAATGCAATAGAGAAAAATTAATAAAACCAAATCTGGTTCTTAGAAGAAGAAAAAATAAAACAGATAAACCTCCAGCACGGCTAAGCAGGAAAAAAAAAAAAAAAGGATTGTAAATTACCAACACTAGAACTGAGAGCAGTGACATCGCTAGTAATTTCATAAGGAATATTATGAACAACGTTATACCTGTAAATGTGATAACTTTGATGAAATGGATAAACTTGAAAGATACAAGATAGGCAAGTTCACTCAAGAAAGAATAGTCCTAAGTCTATCATATACTTTGAATTTATAGTTAAATACCTTACTATAAAGAAACCTCCAAGTTCAAAGGGTTTTACTGGTGAATTCTTCCAGTCATTTAAAAACAACAAAAAAGATTCATGACTAAGTGGGATTCATCAATAAATGCAAAACTAAAAAAGAAAAAATATCAGTAACGGCAGAAAACACACTTAAAAAATTTTGACACCCATTTTAAGAAAAAAAAATCTCAGTGTAATAAGAGAAGGAAACTTAACCTAAGAAAAATCATCCAAAAATTATTATATTTGACTTCATAATTTATGGGGAAATTATGCTTCAACCTAAGTTTTTAAACAAGGCATCTACTTTCCACTCAATACTGGATTGGAGTGTTCAAGCCACTGTAATAAAGACAAATAAAGAAATGTGCATAGTGAAAAAGTAAAATGAACACTCTTTATTAAACAAATAATGAATAGAAAAGCCTTTAAAATCTACAGAAAAACTGCTAGGAGAAGTGGGTTAGTTTAGTTAGATTGTGGAAAAGCAGCTCAAGACAAGAAAAATCAATTGTTCTATCCAATTTGAAACTGAAATTATCAATTCTACTTACAACAGAATTTTAAAAAAGTAGGAGCCACTTAGAGATTATTTGACAAAAGACTGTGTGACTTATATATTGAAAACAAGACACTGCTGAGAAAAAATGAGTACTAAATAAACGAAGAGGAAACCCATATTTATGGATTGAAAGACTCGATATTTTTAAAGCCTCACTCATTTGAAATTGATCTATGGATTCATACAATCACAATTCAAATCTCAGTGGGCTTTCTTCAGAAAGTGAAAAATCCACTTTAAATTGAGAAGAAAATACAAATGACCTAGGAGAACCAAAACAACTTTTAAAAAGAAAAGCTCAAGAATTTCAGTACCTCCTATCAAAACCTGTTTTAAAGGTACAGTAATTAAGACAATGGGATACTATGATGAAGGTAGACAAATGGATCAATGAACAAGATAGAGTAACCAGAAATTCAGATTCACATACATGATCAATTGATTTTGAAAATAAACACAAGGTAAGTCAATAAAGAACATCCTTTTCTAATTATGATGCCAGAAAAACTGAATATCTCTATGCAAAACAAAAACAACACTTCAGCACATACCTACAGCCTTAACTCAAAATGGATCAGAAATCGAAAAGTAAAGCTTAAACTACAAAAACTCTAGAATACACAGGAGAAAATCTTTACCTGGGATTAGGCAAATGTTCCTTAAATAGAACATTAAAAATACAATTAATAAATAGAAGTAAACATAATCTAATTCCATCAAAATTAATAACTTGCTTCTCAAAAGATACCATTATGATACTGAAAAGACAAAGCATAAACCGGAAGAAAATATTTGCAAACATATATGATCGAAGACTTACATCCAAAATATACGAGGAACTCCCAAAACTCTATAAGAAACAAACAATTCTATTAAAAATGGTCAAAATGTTTGAATAGACACTTTACCAAAGAAGATAAATAGATAGCAAATCAGTGCAGGAAAAGATGCTCAACATTATTAATAATTACTGTGATGAAATTTAGAACCGCAATGAAATATTAGCACATACTATCAGCCAAAATTTAAAGACTGACTATACCACTTGTTGGCAAAGATGTGAAGCAAATGAAACTCTTACGCTGCTGTTGGGAATGTAAAAATTAGATAACCACTTTGGAAAACAGTTTGGCAATGTCGTTAACAGTTAAAACATACACTATCCTATGACCCAGTCATTATATTCCTAATATTTGCTCATGAGAAATGAAAACATACGTCCATATAATCACTTGTATATGAATGCTCACAGCAGCTTTATTGGTAATATCCCAAAACTGCAACAAATCAAACATCCATCAACAGATGAATAGATAAACAAACATGGTGTATCCACAAAATGGTAATACTATATAGCAATAAAAACGAATAAACTATTGACACATACAACAACATGGATAAAAAAAATCATGTTGATTTAAGCTCGACAAAAAGAATATACAGTGGTGCCTAAGTTCATGAACTTAGTTTGTTCTATGATTTTGGAAAAGATGGCTACATTTGTGTTTGTATGGGAAACATGCCTGTGCTCATGTTTCTCACCTAAGGCAGAATTTGAAAACAAAACTAACATTTTGCCAAACACTATTTGCAAAACAAATTGTTTTCAAGCAAAACTGTTCATGAACCAAGTTACCACTGTATATGATTCCATTTACACAAACTCCTACTGAATGCAAACCAAATAGTGACAGAAAGCCTATTCAGCAGAATCACAGTGGGAAGAAGGCATTACCAGGGCACATAAGAAAACTGTTGTGAATAATGGATATGCTGAATATTTTTATTTAGGTTACAGATTCATGGGTATACATAAATATCAAAATTTATCAAATTGTATATTTAAATGTGTGTGGTTTATTGTATGTTAATTATACCTCAATAATGACATTTTAAAATTAATAAACACTATTCCAAGAGGCATTTAGGTAGCTTGAGTAGCCAAAGTCCTAGGCTTGCTTCTATCTACTTCATCCAGTTATTCATATTTGTTCTTGTTTCTAAAAGAATGAGTAGCACACTGAGAGGGTCTAAATGACAAGGAAGTCAGAAAGCACTATTCATTGACACATTACTAAATACTGTATGTAATGAAACAAAAGAATAATCACCATTTAAAATTTCCATAGCAATAATATTTATTCCCTTAGTTTTGTTTCAACAAAATAGAGTAAAAATGTATAGATACTCACCTCTTTGGATAATCTTGTGAAGACATCCCCTCCCCTGAGAAAATCCAGTATTAAATACAGCTTCCCTTCAGTCTGAAAGGCTAATTAGAAATTATAATGCAGCAACAAAACAATCTTAAAGGTTTGAAAAGCTTAATATACATTTTACACAACATATATTTTAGTTTATCTGCTTAAAATTTTATCACTAAATACAGTAAAAGCAATTAAGTATGAACTCATGTGGTCCATTATTAGATAACATTATTTCACAATTAAATTTGGTGTTTTATTAAGTGTTAAATAGCTATATATTCCTTCTCAGAATATAATCAATTTCGCATGAGGCTTTACAAACAAACTTTATCATCAATATTTTCCTGATTTATGAAGCATCATGTTCCACTGCATTTGGCTGAACTTTGTCTTCTGACCATATATTGAAAATCTAATATTTCCATAAAGCTCAACAAAAACGCCATTCCTCTTGTATTAAACTTTTCAGGATTTCTCTTTTTTCATCTTTACTTACCACATCCTTAATCCTATTCTCATCAAAACTATTTGCTACAACCTTTGAGACTTCACTGCATTTTATTTATGCCTCTTTTATAGTGTTTACTATATTTTGATTTGTGCAATTAATTTTCTTACATGCCTATGTTTCCTATATATTATAAATTTCATGTGGTCAGAGATAATTTCACTTCTATAGCCCACTGCATTTTATAACACTACTTTTCACATAATAGGTGTTACCAACTGACCTAATGTCATACAGGAAATTCGAGAACATCCTAAGGTACTAATATTATTGTATTATTAGGGTAACAAAAGTGAAAGAATAATGAATGGAAATTTGTTGTGGGTTTTTTTTCCAAAAATCGTTGAGCAACTAACATTTTATCGAAATTATACTGAGAATAAAATCAATATTTACCATATTTTAAATGTAGGAAACTAAGAGACATAGTATGCTGTGATTTGATTTTATCTGTCTACTTATTTATCTTTTTGCTTCCTAAAGAAGAAAATCTCATTTTAGCAAAATGAGCCATGATCCGAATTCAGAAATGTCTGACTCCAAGCCTCAAGTTTTCTCCATAATGCCCACTGCTTCTTACTAATATTTCTCTCCTAAGTATGGAAAGTAGTTAAATTAATATAGTTTAACTATATGGTCTGCTTTAACAGAACCAGATAATAAGATTAATATGGTTATTATAAACAAAACATCCAAATGCCTTCCGTAAGTTATTACAGTAGGTTATAGCATAACATGAATGGAGATACAGCTTACTAGAGAAATACTACTTTGGCAAGTAAGTGGAAGACACTAGCTTTTTACCTTAGAAAAGTTACCTAACTTTAGAGAATGAAATAAAATATTAGGAAAAACTAAAATTAAATATTTAGAAATAAAACTAAAAGCTAGCTATTGAAATTTATTTCAGTATATACATTTCACATAGTTAATACATCTAATAAGTGTATACTATTTATTTCTCTTACAGCATAATCTGAAAGGAAATCTTAATTCTCTAATTTCACAAATAAGAGAAGGACTACATACCATAGTGCAGTTTGACAATAAATGGATGGTTTACTTCCACTAGTATATCCCTCTCCATCTTTGTCCGAACTCTGTCTCGAACTAAAAATGCAGATTAAACAATACTTTTTATAATTTCAGTAAAGATTTGATCAATAATTTACTGATCAAAAATATAAAAATATAAAATATAACTTCACATGTGCCTAAATTTACATTCTATAACATTCTATATATTCTTACATTAAAATGACAATATTTTCAAAAAGTCAACAAATTCAGTTTATATCTAGAGATGGGTTAAAATGGCATAAATAGGTATTTTAATAATATGTTTTTATTATATACCAGTCTTTATTCATTCAAATGAGTTTATTAATTAAAATTTAGCATAGTGGTAATTTTATCACAGCCTAGAAGATAGTATATATACATGTGTAGAAGTGGTTGTGCTTTCTATGAATAAAATATCAACCAGACAAAATGGAAAAACAAAAATTTTGAAAGCGAAGCGTATTGCATAATAAAATTAAGTTCATATTGAATTAAAATGTCACATTCCCTATCATTAAATATTTACCTGGGCACACTAAATTAAAGCATATGTCAATATCAAACCCTAAAACTATTATTCACTGACAAGAAATCTGTAACAATTACTAATGTTACAAAGAAACTACATCTACTCACCTTATACAAGCAATGTACATCATGTTTCTAAAAATAGTTTTTTTTCAAATTCTATTTTAATAAACATTCTAATGTTGTACCTTTTAAAGAAGCTTTTTTTAACACCTTCATTGCATACAGCTGCCCAGCATCAGGCCCCATCTTCTTTCTAACAAGAAATACCTAATAGAAGAATTTAAAGAAAAATTTACATTTTATATCTGTCTGTCTGTCTGTCCGTCTCTCTTTCTCTCCCTGTACCTCTCTTTGCACCATATAATAGATTCATCTATTGAGAGACTGATCACTCACCAATGTGTATTTCTCTACTTTGTGGGACCTCTGCTTTCTTCTACTTGAATAAGCATATAACAGATTCATCTATTGAGAATAACAGATTCATCTATTGAGAGACTGATCACTCACCAATGTGTATTTCTCTACTTTGTGGGACCTCTGCTTTCTTCTACTTGAGTAAGCATGTGAGCAGGTGTCAAATTTAATAGATAAAACCTAAACTAAAGGACCATTTGAGGCTTATACTTTTCACACTTATCCAGGGTAGTGCTTCTCACTTTTTCTTTGTAGAAGAAAGTCTTTGATCTCTTTCCTCCAATTCATTGCAGATGTTAGTTCTATAATTTATAACCAAAATTAATTATTTAGGCCAGGCACGGTAGCACATTCCAGTAATCCCAGAAATTTGGGAAAATGAGGTAAGAGGACTACAAGTTTGAGCCAGCCTAGGAAATTTTAGCAAGATACTGTCTCAAAATATAAAACAAAAATGAATTATTTAGAAAAATAAAATTTAAAACTACTCTATCAAAATTGTTATAAATGTTTTTCAGTGGCTGGGGATGAAATTCTCAGTGCAAGGAACCTGGAATCAATTGCCAGTACAAAAAAAAAGTTTTAACATTTCTCACAGTAAACCAACAACAGTTCATACTACATTTACAATAGATTAATCAAGAGATTCCACATATTAACAAAAGGTAGCTTTTTGCAAAAAATAAAACTATCTTCTAAGATAAATAAGAATGAAAAAGAGATTAAACCAAATCTCACATTTTACAGAATATCACTAATATTTCTGAACTGAAAGTGCTAAAAGATTAAAACTACTATACTATGTCACTTTCCTGTCTCAGATATAGCCTGAACTTCAGCAAAATTTCCACAAATATAGAACCCTCAGAAAATGCATATCTCACCATAGAAGACATCAAACACTTCATTCTATGGAGTAATTTTTAATGAATTTAAACTTGGAAAGGTTCTCCCTAAAAACATAGGGGTTTATATTGATGAAAATAAGCATGTGAGCAGGTGCCAAATTTAATATATCCCAACATCTACTCTCATTGCCCTCTATGATGAAGCATTAACAAATAGAATTAATACAAGTTACCAGTGCTAAATAAAGATTTTTTTTATCACAGAAGTGTATGATTCAAGATGGCTTAGACAGCATATACACACATACTGGATTATCATGGAAGCCTGAAGTCATATAATGTCTATACTGACTAAGTTATAGAAGTTACAATGCCAGATACATATTTATCCATCTATTTTTCTTGTTTTTGTCTATAAGCAAGGCAAATGGCATTAACCTTATGTATCAGGGTCAAAATTTTCACAGAGTTTTACTGAGAAGATCAACTAAATGCAGGTAGCCAATTTCCTTTCTAATAACCAAAATCCTGTGAAGAGGGAAAAACATGAAAGGAATCATCTTGAGTGATGACCTTACCACAACCAAGATAACTATCTTTATCAGTCACTTCCAGGAAAGTAGTTCTCAGTCTTTTTGGTCTCAAGAATCTTTTAAAATCTTAAAAATTATTGGAGACTCCCATATGTGGGTTTTATCGATTGACATATTGTTTTGTTTGTATGAGTTACATCTACAGATATTCACTGTATTAGAAATTGGTACAGAAAACACATGCATTAATTCAATAAAAACAAACCCGTTACATGTAAACATAAATATTTTTTAAAAATAACTATATTTGCCCAACTCAAAAAGTTAATGAAAAGAGTGATACTGATTGACATTTTTGCAAATTTAACAAGAGAGATACATTCCCTAAGACTTTTCACATAATGGTTAATACTCTGATGACACAATAGAATTTGACAGATGGCAGTTTCTTAAGGGTCCCTAGGATTGGAGACACTGGAAACATATCCATTAACTGTCTGCATTCAGTTACACAAAAATTCCAGTGGTCTTCCTTGCATTTTCGAATGGATTTTGCACTTCTGCTTGCTTTAATTATATCATGCATTGGTCAAGTCAAAATATAAATTAATTTAGTTATGTCAATCTTCCAAATAGTGATCCAGCAATCTTACCAGAAAAATCCTTCAGGTATTAAACTATCAAGCTCAAGGTAACACAAAAATTTCTAACATTCCAATTTTTGCTGGTAGCTTCTAATTATATCATTGACAAAAATATTGCTAGCTATTTTTTTCTATTAAGAGGCTCACTTCTTTAATTTTTGAAAAAACATGTACCAAATATCCAAAATTTATGTAACCATCATTGACCAGCTACTCTTTCAAGTAAAAATGGTGATCTATGAAAAATCAGATTGGTATCTCAACAAACTCCACAAGTGTTCTGACTTTAGATAACCATTTAATTTTGGTTGTAGCTGAAGTACTTTATGAGACAGGAGGGAGGAGAGGAAACAGGAAGTAATTAGGATCAAGATGTGATGTATACATGTACCAATATAATATAATGAGTGCATTCATTATGCATTACAAACATATGCTATTCAAAGTTTTAAAGGCAAGTATTAAAAAGAAGTATATTTTAGGATTGAGATTTAGTTATTGTTTCAACAAGAAAATTCTTAAATTCAAGTATGACACAGAGGAGAATACAATGGTTACTGGTAGTGCTTGGAGTAATTATCTTTATTGCATTAAGTTCCCAGCAGTTTTACAAATAATGTCTTAGACTTATTATAAAATGAATTTAATCTGAAGATTCCCTGAAAATGTCTTGGGGGATGCTTGGGGATACACAGACCACACTCTTGAGAACTGCATTTCTGAAACATAGTCCTTGTGAATTTTCAAAGAACAGAGTATACAGGTTCAGAAGAGGCAATCAAAGAACAAGGAGAGAAACAGTGCAGGTTTTTTGAAAGACATTGCTACATAAAGCACCCATTTCCTCCTGGATCTTCTAAAAAGTCCTAGTATACTAATATGTCATCTAATAGAAGTTATTGTTCCTAGTATATAGAAGCAACCGTTTATTTGTTCACTGTCTAATCTGCTTTAGTGAAATAAGGCAGTCACAAAAGGTTAAACAGTCCATGGTTTCTCTACTGTGAGACCCAAAATAGAAATAATTTAAAAAGCAAATAAAAAACATGCTAAGAACATGGAGGTAAACAGTTGGGCATGGTGGCACACACATGTAATCTCAGCACTTGGGAGGCTGAGGCAGGAGAATTGCTCCAAGTTAGAGGCCAGCCTGGGCTAGATAGTGAGTTCCAGGCCATCCTAAATTATGAAGTGACACCCTGTCTAAAAAAATGAAAGAAACAGGAAAGTAGGCTTTGTAGATACTGGAAAGGGATCTGAGGAAGAGGGAGAGGAGAAGTTGGGGCCGGGGGAGAGAGAACAAAAATGATCAAGATGTGACAAGTATATGTATCAGCCCCCCAAAATGAAAATAATCACTATGGATTGCAAACGTACAATAAAAAAAATTTTAAACTTTAAAAAATCATCTCTCTCTGCCCTCTTCCTTTAATCAACAACAAATGTAGTCACATGGTTTCAAACTACTCCACCTAAAATCAAATCTATCCTGATGGGACAAAATTCTTTTCAGTCGCCATAATCCAATACTGGGAAACTATTCAGTAGTAAAATGAGTGAGGAGCTATTTCAATATTTTACCCTCAACTACATGGTGTTTTATATTTTCCAGGACAAATTGCTGAAAAATATTTGTTGAACTGAACCGGAAGATCACATATTTTTAAATCCTGATTGCAGAGAGAAAACCAAAAGCAGGAAAATTTAAAGTATAACACATATTTTTAAAACTATTGCTTGATAATTGATTAAATGTTTGAGAACAATGGCTTAATATTTTCAAAAATACATTTTAAAACCTAGATTTAAGGCTTTACTCTCTTAAATGGTAAAATATGTTTTTTTTGTAATTCATGAATGTATGTTTTGTGTAAATATGATCTGGAATATAACACACAATAAATCTAGTCTACTAATTTAAAAAATGGTTTATGTGTTATATTTGTCTCTTAAAATAATGTAAGCTGTTAGGTATACCATATTTTAATGCAGGGGCCATGGATATAGCTTAGCAGCAGAGCATCTGCCTGGCAAGCACGAGATCCTGAATTGGATTCCCAGTAGAAAAAAAAAAATATATATATATATACACACATATATGCATATATATGTATATATGTGTGTGTGTGTGCGTGTGTGTAAAAAACACCATATTTTAATCCATATATTAGTGATTAGTGATAGCATTGCACTTGGTATGCTTAGTAAGGGGTTTTACATGCACCTTTCATGAAAATAATGCTTGTTTCTTTAAAGTATAATTTCAATTGAATTTAGTAGGAGCACCTTGCCATTAAACAGATTATAAAGACATTACATATCATAAAAAAAAAACCTTGGAGCTAAAAATCCCACTTTGCAGTTCAACAATGGAACCTTTGCAGAAAAAATTTAAATAAGACTCTGAAGCCCAAAATTTCTTGGAGTTGCTCCTACACTTATGTGATTCACAACCTTGGTCAAGGTCCTGAATAGGTTCAGCACGTAACAAGCCACTTCCACACAATGCCTATAAATGATGTAATACTGACAAGCAAGTATGTCCACATTTAAGGAGAAAAATAAAGGTCACATACTTAATATATCTCTGGTTGATAAACTGCTTAAAGATCACTATTCTATATTTTGGTATTAGAAATTTTCAAAGGTTTAAATAATACCATTGCCATACATCAAAATTCGCACATAGAAAAAGCTGAATGTTCCTTGACTTAAAGGACAACTTGTACGCATGTTGTTATATTTAATGCAAGGAAGTTACTGAATGAAAGTTCAAAGTATCATACAGTATTCTCTTTATGAAGACCCATTGAGAAATTTAGCTGGAAAAAAATAAATGCAGATATGAATAAATACATATACCAAATAACAAAACAATTAATTTTAATGGCTTTATTTGTCTGAGACAAATTTAAGTCAAATTTTAAGCTCTTATACAATTTGGGATATAAAAGAAATTTATTTTTGTTCTGAAATTAACATCATAAAAATTGCTATAAAGTGAAAAATAGTTAAAAGAATTTTATACTTTCAGACATTAAAATAATGAGGTACAGAATGCACATACCTATTCCACAGGTTAGTTTTAAAGCCACCCACCCCCTCCCACCAACTTATTAATAGCACTTCTAATTTTTCTCCCCTTGACATGCTGTTCAAGTCCTATTTTCTTGTCTGTATCTAACACCTTGCACTAATTTACTGCCAACCCATAATCTATATCAGTCTTTTTGTGCCCTGAAAATAACTTCATGTGCTTCACATGTTTTATTCTAATACTACACAGATATCAAACTATTGTAACACAATTGATGTCTATTTTATACACATAAATACTACTCACACAACTGTTTTGTACATACTGACTGCTCAATAAAAGTTTTTCTTTCAAAATGTTTCAGAAATAACCACTGCTCGATTCCTTATATTTCACCTCTGAAACTAAACCTTATCTATAATGAAATTAGTAGCTTATCCTTATTTATCTTCATTTTAATTTGTGGTTGTAACCAATCTAACAATGAGAATATGAGCTAATTTTTCTGAATTTTGTTTTCTCGCTTAAAATTTAAGATCTTTGAAACCAGGAGTTTCTGTCACATAATCCATCTATTAGCCAGTATCTTGTCTTTACCCACTTCATATAAACTTGATTTGCTTCACTTTGACAGATGATATCTGAACTCACACATGACATAAGATATAAATTCTAACTTCTGATATAGAATTAAGAAATGTAAACAAAAACACCAGGAGAGAAGAAGCTATATTCATCCCAATAAGAACAAGGACACAAAGAATGCCAGTTTTTTTAAATAAAAATCAAACTAACAAAGAGCATGCTATATTTTTCCTACAGAAATCAGTAAGCCCAGGTAACTGAAAATCATTTTAGAAGTGTAAAGAAATGGAAATGAAAGGAAAGGAATAGAATTGGGATTAAAAATTGTGCAACAGAGATAAGCAGCAAAATACAGCCTCTCAAGGACCTGCAATCTAGACACCTGGAAGGACCTGGAATCTAGACACCTGGAACAACTCAATAGGGAGAAAAAAAGTAGATCTCTGGGAATTGGGATGGAGCTGGCAGGAAATCTAGAAACTACAGAGAAGCTTGAGAAAGAGAACACAATGCAGAGAAAAGAATGAAAAAGGCTGGAAAGTTGACACTGGCTCCTGGAGAGAAAGACCTGTCTCCACTAAAAAAAGGTAAGCTTGGAGAAGATCAGCAGCTCCAAAGAGAAACAATGAATTGGACTGGCACTGCCAATTTCAAGAAAAGTCTAACACTATTGTAAACTATATGTACACTTAAAACAAAAAAAGGGATCGAGAGGTGAGTGGAAGAAGAATGGAGGGAAAGGAAAAGATATGAAAAAAAGAATTAATATGCATTATGTACATGTATCAACTGCTCACAAAGAATATAAACATTATGTACTATACACATGTATTAATAAAAAAAAGCATATTACAATGCAAAAAAATGGTATAGAGTTTTTTCTCTGAATATGACTCTTTCTTTAAGGTAAGCTGGAAGTGGAGAACTCCAGTGCAGTTCCCACCATATTTGAGAGTATTTAATCAGGAACTATTTTAGGAAGGTATTAATTATTTAGGACTGGGCTATTCAACAATGCTTCAGTATCTCTGTCGTCACCCTACCACAGTGACTGGGTGTGAGATGGCCACAAGACACAATTGTAGAGAGGAAAGAAGGCTAGACACAGACCAAAATGAGAATTTAACCTCAAGCTTGGAAGGAAATTGGGGTGAGAGGCCAAACTGGTTATGAATGGCTTTTGCAGGTGGCTGGGTCTCAAATGCCAGCATTAAATCTAGCAGACTGCTTAAATGCCAGCCACACCACCTACATACAGAACACAACTGAGTAGTCTTTGCTTTTCTCATCAGCCAACACAAACAAGAATACGACTCAGCTTGGATGGGTGCCACTGCATGGAATGTAAGGATAGAGGGGCTTCTGGAGCAAGGGGGAGTACTTCATGAACTCAGAGGCTATAAAGCTAGGCAGATAAAGCTCTGGCTTGGAGTAGATGAAAGGACATGGAAAGGGGGAGCCTTAGAGTAGACAGCAACATCTGACATGTCTAATGGAAAAGGGAGGGCAAGGTTTAACATTCTCACACAAATCAAATGTGGAAACAAAACAGAACTTAGTAGTGACTCACTATCCATATGCCATATCTAGTGAAGTCAAATACTGCAGACCCTGGAAAGAAACCATTCAAGCAAAAACATGGAGAAATTCTTTTTAGACTCATTTCTTCTTTTTTGTTTTTCCCTTGATTTTTAAAGGTGTTTTCTTTTCCTATTTCTTATATTTCCTTTACTGTTACTTTAATTCTCTTAATTTTCTTTTACTCGTTAACATGATCCTTCACATCACTTTTCTTTCTTCCTTTTCATCTTAATGTTTTATTTTTTTGAAGTTTACTTCTTTCATTCTTCAGTTTCCTACCTGATCTTTATTAGTATACCATAAAGCTTTATTAATCTTTAGATATTTAGTTAATTCTACACTATTACTATGTGTAGTGGTTGACTGATTGTGTCAACTTGAGACATTTAGAGGCTTAACTAAATGAGTTTAGCAACTCTACACCCTAGGGCATGGAAGACCCACCCTAGTGTGGCTCATCACCTGGATGCTATAACATGGAAGGAGGAAGGACAAACATATTCCATTCTTTGGAAGAGCTCCAGTCTTTCCCTTTGCTTTTGACATCATCTCCTGGCTTCCAGTGTAGACTTTTCTGCTGTCTGGCATAGATTCTTCTGCCTTCCAGTGTAGACCTTTTGGCCTTCTGTCGCAGACCCATCAGCCTGCTGGTGCGGACTTGCACAGGACACTGGGGTGAACTCCAAACCTTGGATAGAATCCTTTGGCCTCCAGCATGCAAATGCCCTTTGCACACTTGCTCATCCGACTCTGTGGCTGACCACTGTAAGTCTATCCTGTAATTTCTTATACTTTTGCATATCTTGTGTAATATCTGTTTTCTCTAGTAAAACCCTGACTAATACACTCACTTCCACAGAAAGCAGAATGCTCTGAGTCAATTGAAAGGGTCATCATCTACAGACCTGATATTTTTAAAAAAGGATATAAATTTGCCTTGTACTATTTAAGAGATTGTCATAAACAAATAATCAAAATAACAGTGGTTCTGAAGGAAAGGAAATGTCATCGCACGGCAGCTTAGTTTGGAGTTAAGAGGCAATCAGCTTTATCCTGGTTAACTCCAACTTAATAGTTGGTTTTCCAAACATGAACTCTTTCTCCCCACCAGGTTTTTATTTTTTGATGTTGAGGTTTCCCAAAGGGGTGAAAATCATGATACCTGCCCCATGCACGCTTCTCCAGGCACTACGGAATGATGTGGCAATTTTGCCATAAGTCCAGCAACTCAGGCAAGTAAAAAGTCCCCTCCATTCTTTCTCTCAAGGAGCTTTCTGGAATGGCTAGAGGCACTGAGATTCCTCCTGGGCACTGAGTCAACTCCCACTTGCAGTGCACAGAGCCCAAGCTTCTTGGCTGGGGCAGTTAGAGAAGGATCATTCAGTATTGTTTGTATGTTGCAGGTTTTTATCAGTGAGGGGCAGGGCTGAACCCAGGGAATCCTCTAGAAGGCTTACTATGAATGCTGAGTATGTAAAAATGGGGCCTGGGTCTCCCCTTTTCTGAGCTTTGCCATGCCACGGTGTCCCCTTCTTCATTCAAAAAACAGGAGCATTTGCAGTAACTGCAGTGAAGACAGGGCTCTGTGCTGACTGCATGGGCTCATGTGGGTATGAAGAGTGGGAGTTACATAGACAGAAAAGACCCCACTCTTGGTACCAAATTCTGTCTTAGTTACTTTTCACTTGTTGTTGAGACAGAATACCTGACACCCAAAATTAGGGAATGAAAGGTTTATTTCTTACAGTTTCTCCAGAGTTTCAGTTCATACTTAGTCAGCTCCAAGGCAACCTGGCATGGTGGGGCCGCCATTCATGGCGGCCACCAAACAGCAAGGTGCGCGAACCAAGAAGAGAGAGGGCAAGAGTGAGATACACGTCAGTCCCGCCCTTACCCTGCATATCAGCTCCAACCCTGGGCAGGTGCAGCACTCACATCACCAATCCCAATACTAGACAACAAACCGATCAGAAATGCCAGACTCAGCCCCATCCAAATTACGAGTCCTTAGGAGGACACATAATCAACCAATACACTACGGAATTTTTATACTGTTAATAGTGGACATTTAGTAAACATTTTCTGTAAACTAATGTTTGGCTTATCTTTGTGTTAATATCATAATTTTGCATCTATTATCTATGGGTAAGGGTGGAACAATGGCAGCTTTTATTGGTTTATATAGTATGTCCTTATTCACATTGTGTTTGATTCTACTATTATTGTGGCTATTGTTTCTACTATCATGGTGGCATAGCTGTTGTTATTATCTGTTTTATTTTTTGGTATGCCAATATCTTGTATGTATTTATGTCACCAACTACACTGCAGTGCATTTCTAGAGAACAGAGTATAGAGACAATTACATTGCACACTTTGCTTCCAAATTTACATAGATGCTTAGAATCTTGGGACAGAGGCAAAGGCCTATAGATAGATACACCCAAAGTGAATCACTGTAAGGCAAACACTAAAAGATAGCCATATCAGTTACAAAATCGTTTACTATAATTGATCTGCAAACTGAAGCACATACACACATGAATGAATAACAGAAACATGAGAAGTCAAGGCAACAATATGGTTCCAAAAGCTCTCAATTACTTTAAAGTGGGAAAATCTCCATGGTGCATCAACAGGGAGAAAATCAAAAGCCACATAGCTGAATTATGTGAAATGATTAAAAAGAATATAAAAATAAATCAACAAGGTGTTCAGAAAATTCAAAGATGATACAACTAAACAGAGAAAGGATTTAATAATACAAAAAATTGAGTTTACAGAAGACACTAATAAGAAACTATTTGCATGAAATAAAATGACACAAAACATACATGAAGAGTTTAGCAAAAATTTCCAGTATAGAGAGGATCCAAATCTACCCAGTCCCGCAAATCAGCGCAACCCATCAGAGGAACTCCTGGCCAGCCTCACAGGACACAGAGGTATGGAACCCAGCCCAGCCCAGGACCTCAGAGTTGTTCACCAGGGACTGGCCAATGTAGCTGCAGGGCCTCGGAGAGCTTGGGCTCTGCCCATCAGAATGCAGGGTGTGAGCTCCATTGTTCAGGGGTGCAGCCAACATGGCAGGTCCTACAGGTTGCAAGTCTGCCCAGCCAAGAGCAAGACCCTGACGCTGTAGGACTGGGTCTCACCCAGGCTTACCTGGCATTCCAGAGGCTCTGAATTCCTTGCAGCCAGACTCACGGTCCAGGTGGCGCCACACTCCAGGGTACGCTCTGCCTAAATGTCTGGGTCTAGGAGGTGTCGGCCCCCATCCAGTAAGGAGGAGACTTCATCAGCATACTCCAGGAGTGCGCCCTCACTAGGTGCACACAGGATCCAGCTCTACCCGGTCCTGAGACTCAGCACAACCCACCAGGGGAACTCCCGGCCAGGCTCGCAGGACACAGAGGTACTGAGCCCAGCCAAGCCCAGGACAACAGAACTGCTTATCAGGGACTGGTAAGCATACCTGCAGGACCTTGGAGAGCTTGGGCTCTGCCCATTAGAGCGCAGGGTCCGAGCCCCATTGTTCAGGGGTGCGGCCTGTGCAGCGGGTCCTAAAGGTTGTAGGCCCGCCCAACCAGGAAGAAGGCCCTGGCACTGTAGGTGTGGGACTCGCCTGGGCTTGCCAGGCACTCCAGACGCTCTGAACTCCTTGCAGCCAGTCTCAGGGTCTGGGTGGCACCACACTCCGGGGGATGGTCCACCTAGCTGCCCGGGTCTGGGAGGTCCCAGGCTCCATCCAGTAAGGTGGAGGCTTCAGCAGCACACTCCGGCAGTGCGCCCTCACTACCTGCACAGAGGAGCCAGCTCTACCCAGTCACGCGACTCAGCGCAACTCACCAGGGAAACGCCCGATCAGACTTGCAGGACAGAGAGCCACACAGGTCCAAAGAGAAAATGACAACATGAAAGACCAAGAGGCAGTCTCAATTCCCCAGCCCACTGAGAACAAACCCAAGAGAAATTGAAATGGAACACAGTGGGAGTCACTCAGCTGAACTTTCTGACATGATAGCAAATGCAGTAAAGAAACAGCTCAACAAAGCTATAGAGAAACTCAAATCAGAAATTATCTCTCAGCTAAGAAATTAAATGACAATCATTATGAAAGAAATGTTGTGTGCATCTAAACAAGATCAAGATAAAAAAAATAGAAGAACATAAGAAAATGATGGAAACTTTCAAAGAACAATATAAGACACAAACAGAATGCATGAAACATATTCAAAGGGAAATTCAGGAATTGAAAATTTCCATGGAACGTTTGAAAAACCATCTGAATGAAGCTGAAGATAGAATCTCAGATCTTGAAGACAGCATGGGAGATCACGGCCACGAACGAAAAGATCTCTTCAAAATAGTAAGGAACCAAGAAACAACAATTCAACAGCCACAAGATGAGGCCAAGAGAAATAAAATAAGATTAATAGGCATAAATGAAAAAGCAGGGGTCAATACTAATGACCTGCGAAGACTGTTAACAGAAATAATAGCAGAACAATTTCCAAATATGGGAAGAGAATCTGATATACAGATAAGTGAGACATACAGGACCCCAATTAACCATAACCAAAACAAATCTTCACCCAGACATATAATAACCAGGGTATCAGAAATACAGCAAAAAAACAAAATGCTAAAAGCTGTCAGAGAAAAGGAACAGATCACCTATGAAGGAAAGCCTATCAGAATCATGGCAGACTTCTCAACATAAAACTTTAAGTCAAGAAGAGTTTGGAGTGAAGTATTTCAAATCCTGAAAGAAAACAACTTTCAACCCAGATTGATGTACCCTGCAAAACTATCCTTAAAAATTGATGGAGAAATAAGATACTTTCATGACAAAGAACAAATGAAGACATTTATGGCCACCAAACCAACACTACAAAGAGTACTGAAAGACACTCTAGAAAGAGACAAAGATAGCTACAATCTTAACAAAAACAACAACAAGAAACCACTAAGCAGGGCAAATAATTAAACAGAAAATGTAGGAAACCAACAACAGAAAGATATCATGACAGGGATGAGCCAGTACATATCAATTATATCAATCCATGTAAATGGTCTCAACTCACCAATAAAAAGAAACAGACTACAAGAGTGGGTTAAGAAGCAAAATCCAACAATAGGCTGTGTACAAGAAACACATTTCACTCAAAAGGAAATTCAGAGATTAAAAATCAAAGGCTGCAAAACAATACTCCATGCAATAGGAAAACAGAAAAAAGCAGGGTTAGCTATTATGTTTGCAGACAATATAAACTTCAAACCAAAAATGATAAAAAGAGACAAAGAAGTTCACTACATACTTTTTAGGGGAAAACTTCAAGAGGAAGAGATTACAATCATAAATATACATGCACTGAATATGGGAGCACCCAACTATGTAAGACAATTCTTAATAGACATGAAAACCAAATAAACAATAACACAGTTATAACAGGGGACCTTAACACCCCACTGTCACAGAGAGACAGATCAACCAAACAAAAAATCAGCAAAGAAATAAAAGAACTGAATCAAACTTATGAACAAATGGACCTAGTAGATGTGTGCCAAGTATTCCACCAATCAACATCAGAATACACATTCTTCTCAGCTGCACAATAACCACATAAACACACAGAAATTTAATAATACTCTCCTAAATAATCAATGGGTCACAGAAGAAGTTAAAGAAGAAATTAAACAATATCTACAATTGAATGAAAATGCAAATACAAATTACCGGAACCTGTGGGACACAACGAAAGCAGTCCTCAGAGGGAAATTTATAGCACTAAATTCTCACATCAGAAAAGTGGAGAGAGCACACATAAACAACATAATGCTGTACCTCAAACTTCTAGAAAAAGAAGAGCAACTCAAGTCCAAAACCCAAAGAAGGGAGGAAATTATCAAGATTAGAGCAGAAATTAATGCAAGTAAAACTAAGAAAAGAATATAAAGAATTAATTAATTGAAGAGTTGATTCTATGAAAGAATAAATAAAATTGATAAACCCCTAGCCAACCTTATCAAAAAGAGGAAAGAAAAAACTCAGATTCATACATCAAGAAATGAAAAGGGTGAAATCACTGCAGTCCTGTGGAAATACAGAAGATCATCAACACCTACTTCAAAAACCTTTACTCACATAGATTCGATAACAGAAGAAATGGACAGATTCCTAGAAACCTATGAATTACCAAAGCTTAATCAAGAAGATGTAAAGCTGCTGAATAAACCAATTTTAGCTAATGAAATTGAAAATGTAATCAGGACCCTACCAACAAAGAAAAGCCCGGGCCCTGATGGATTCACTGCTGAATTGTACCAGACATTTAGGGAAGACATAATGCCAACATGCCTCAGACTCCTCAATGAAATTGAAAGGGAAGTAAGTCTCCCTAACTCATTCCTAGAAACAAGTATTACCTTAATACCAAACCCAGAAAAAGACCCAAACAAAAAAGAAAATTACAAGCCAATCTCCATAATGAACATAGATGCAAAAATCCTCAAAAAAATACTGGCAAATAGAATACAGAAAGTTATCAGAAAGATTATACGCCATGATCAAGTGGGATTCATCCCAGGAATGCAGGGATGGTTCAGCATATACAAATCAATAAATGTAATACACCATATCAACAGGGCCAAGAACAAGAACCACATGATCATCTCAATAGATGCAGAAGAAGATTTTGACAAAATCCAACATCCATTCATGATAAAAACCCTACAGAAAATTGGACTAGATGGTCTCTACCTCAACCTGATAAAAGCCATATATCATAAACCAACAGCCAGCATCTGACTAAATGGACAAAAACTGGAACCTTTCAACCTAAAATCAGGAACAAGACAAGAATGCCGATTATCACCACTCCTATTCAATATACTTGTAGAAATACTAGCCAGAGCAATTAGACAAGAGAAAGAAATAAAGGGAATAAGGATAGGAAAGGAAGAAGTGAAATTATCATTATTTGCAGACAATATGATACTCTACATAGAAGACTCCCAAAAATCCATTAGAAGATTTCTAGAAGAAATAACCAAATTCAGTAATGTTGCTAGATACAAGGCCAACACTCAAAAATCAATAGCATTCCTGTACACAAAGAACAAAGTCACTGACAGAGAAATAAGGGAAACCACACCCTTCACTATAACATTCAAAAAAATTAAAAATATAGGAATAAATCTAACAAAGGAAGTAAAAGATCTATACAGTGAAAATTACATTACTCTGAAGAAGGAAATTGAAGATTTCAGAAAATGAAAAGATATTCCCTTTTCATGGATAGGAAGAACAAACATCGTGAAAATGGCCATTCTTCCAAAAATTGTTATACAGATTTAATGCAATCCCAATCAAAATACCACTTGCGTACCTCACAGAACTAGAGAAAGCTTTCCTGAAATTCATCTGGAAACAGAAAAGACCTAGAATAACAAAGGGAATTCTGGGCCACAAAGGTAAGGCAGGAGACATCACAATCGCCGACTTGAAACTATATTACAAAGCTACTGTGATAAAATGAGCATGATACTGGAATCAAAACAGACCTGAACATCAATAGAATAGATTAGAAGACACAGTCACAACTACAAACACACTTAGCCACCTCATCTTTGACAAAGGGGCCAAACATGTACATTGGAAGAAAGATAGCCTCTTTAACAAATGGTGCTGGAAAAACTGGCTTTCTATATGCAGTAAACTAAAACTCGATCCATGTCTATTACCATGCACTAAAATAAAGTCAAAATGGATCAAAGATCTGAATATTAAGACAGAGATACTAAACTTACTAGAAGACAAAGTAGGTAAAAATCTTGATGACATAGGAGTAGGCAGAGAGTTCATAAACAAAAATCAATTTTCCCGGGAAACACTTCCCAGAATCAACACCTGGGATCTCATCTTACTAGAGAGTTTTTGCATGTCAAAAGAAATCTCCAACAGAGTGAAAAGAAAACCCACGAATTGGGAAAATATCTTAGCCAATTGTCCATCAGACAAAGGACTTCTATCTAAAACATATAAAGCATTAAAAGAAATCAGGACCCAATCCAAAAATGGGCATCCGAAATGAATACACACTTCTCTAAGAAATACAAATGGAAAATAAATATATGAAAAAACGTTCAACACCAATGATCATTTGGGAAATGCAAATTAAAACAACACTGAGATTCCATCTCACTCCAGAAAGAATGGCCAAGATTAAAAAATCAACCAATAAGAAATGCAGGAGAGGCTGTAGGGAAAAAGAAACACTTCTCCACTGTTGGTGGGAGTGTAGACTGGTGCAACCACTGTGGAAATCAGTGTGGAGATTCCTCAAGAAGCTAGGATTACATATCCCATTCAACCCAGCTATCCCACTTCTGGGCATTTTCCCAGAAGAATTGAAAACATCACACCACAGTGATATTTGTGCACCCATGTTTATAGCAACCCAATTTGTAAAAGCCAGATCT
>RJWM01003188.1:0-73102 GCA_004363535.1 Dasyprocta punctata
ACTAAGCTGGCTAGTAGTAGAAAAAAGACCAGTTGGTCTTTTAAAATATTTCCATTTTTGCTATTGCTCTGAAGTAGAGCGTCTGGATACTTCAAGAATTTGAAAGAATAAATACTCGTGGTAGGAAGGAAGGCTTGACTGATGGAGTGAGATTCTTTTAGTAACTCTTCATTGCTGTGACAGACCCGTAGAAACAGCAGTTGATATCTAGAAAAGGAAGGGTAAAACGGCACTGATTTAATCTTCAGGCAATCAGCGAATAGGGAAACGCTGACCTATGGTTTCCATGGGTACAGATTCAGCAAGCACAGATTCCTGGCAATATACATTGCGCAGGCGCACATATCTAATTTAGACACCCAGCGCCTTTGAGTTCGAAGAGGAAGCCCCTCCCTGTACTTCCTGTCGTTGGCCTATCGCTTTTCCCTAGCGAGCTGCGAGTTTGTGACGCAGTATTAGCGCGCCGGTGTCGTTGGGAGTTGCGACGCAGAATATGGCGCGTTCCTAGAAGCCGCTTTTTCGGCATCAGTAGGCGGCAGCGTGTGGACCGGCAGTGTGAGGCGCGGCACTAACTGACGCCACTTCGTATTGAGAAGTGGGAGCGGGAGGGCCTGGCCATTCCGGACCGAGCTAAGCGGTGAGGCCCCGGCCTGAGAGCCGCAGAGCGCGTGCGAGTGAAAGAAAGGGCTGGGCTGGGCAGCAGAGACCCGTGAGGCGAGGAAGGAACGTGGGACTACTGGGAGAGGAGGGATACTGTAGCTAGGCGAGGGCGACCTGCCGGGTTGGCTCGCTGTGTAACCCTATGAACCCCTGTTTGCAGTGGGTTCCCGGGTTCAGCCCGTCAGCTGGAAGCCTTGTTGTAGGAATCCGGGTGAGGGATGGCAGGCACTGTGCCAGGCTGATCAGGGTGCCCATTGTGGCTGCGGCTGCAGGCCAGGGTGGTATATTAGGTCTTGGGATATAGGTGGTGCAAATTTTGGGAGGATGTAGTGTAGTATAAACCATTGTATCTGATTATTGCATACACAGTTTGCTTGCTAATACTGGTACAGTGAAAGCTTTAAACATGAATCCCTTTCTTGCCTTTAATAAAGTGAAGGAAGTTATTCATTTTCCGAGAGGAGCTTCATGCTGAGTTATGGCTGCCAATGCTCAAGCTCAGCGACTTCTACAACTTTACGTTTGGGGACAATTTGTGATTCAGCAAAACTGTTTTGAAGTGTATTGCATTTGTCATTTTCTTTTATTCTTTTGTGACTTGGTGGTGAATGAGAGAAATAATCTTATGCCAGAGTGATTTGATATAGAACTGGTAAACCGCCTACTGGTGCCAGCGTTGCAATTGACATACCCCCGCCCCACTACAGTTGGAACGAGCTCTGTTACAATGCGGTGGAGTCCTCGAGATTTGGTTAGTCTTCTGAAGTGAGTAAGGAAGAGCAATTCGCAGCCATAATGTTTTTTCCTCCGTGGATAGGGATTTTCTTCTTTCATTTTCACCTTTTTCAGACTTCTCAGTACAGAGGTTTCAATTTAAGGGCAGTGACTGTACTATGTGATGCATCTATCCCAAGATTTCAGTGAAATTAGAATGCTCCTTTCTATTGGTTGTAATGGGATTGTGAAATTTTTGGTGATGGCGTCTAGCACAGGGTATACTAGAAATAGTAAAATTATCGTGTTGGGTTGTGATTATATATTGTGGCCCCAGGGTAAAGAGAATTCTCGCAAATAAATTTCATTTCAGTAATGTTCTTGAGAGATCCGAACAAATAGGTAAAGATTTGGTAATTTATAGAAAAATCTTGAGATTTTGTGATATTATTTTTACTTTCAGAATCAAACCACAGTGCACATTAATCTTAGCAAGTTGCATTTAAAATACACGGAAAAATTTGCCTAGAAATATATATATATATATATATATATATATATATGTGTATATATCTATATATATATGCTTTTCTGGAAATAAATATATTCTTATTTTTTAGGATAGGTAATATGTTTCATTAGTTACCAAAGTTAGATTTAAGTAAATACATATGTATTTGTATTTAATCTCACTTCTGATTTAGTGTTGTTGATGGTAGTAGTATTCCTTTATGTGCATCACAAGGATACTATCATTTTATTTTAGAGTGTCTTAGGAAATGGTCGTGCATTCAGTGCAGGTGTGAGTCTGGAGTGTCCTTGTTTGATTTTCTTAGTATCAGGCTGATTATAGATAGCTCACAATTACAAGCTTTTTAGAGTTTAAGCCAGATCTGTTCCACATCCTTCTTACTCTAATGTGATACATAGCATCACCTGAGATTTTGGTAGAAATGCTCAATCTCAGGTTTAATTTGACAGCTACTGAATCAGAATGTACATCTTAATGAGCTATCCAAATGACAAAAACTTGATACACACTATTTAGGTTGGTAAAAATTGAAGATCAAGCTCATGCACAAGCCTGCATGAACATTATAGCATCATTTAATGTGAAGTAACCTTATGCTGATTATGAAGTCTGATTTATCTGGTTAAAACATTGAAACCCAAAAAATAGTAAATGACTTTGAAGAGGTCACACATCTAGATTCATGACCCAGGTTTGACTCATTCCAATGCTTGAGTTTTCCTAATCACTGACAGAATTCATTATATTTAAACTGAACCAAAATTCATGAATGAAAGCTAGGTATTTATTTAGCAACATTTACAATTCCTGTGGTGGCTATTAACCCATGATGCCCTCTTTTACTTTTTAGTAGGTAGTATTTCCTTGTACTTTTCAGAGGAAGTGAAATACATTGGGCAGAGACTTCATTGCTTTCTGTTCTTTCTCCTGCAGATAGCCTACCTCTGTTCATCTTTAACTGTGCTCAGAATTTTTTTTCCTTTAGGAGTAGTGTTTCATCCATGTACTAGTTTGCAAATGCTGCTATAACAAAGTATCACAGACTGGGTAGCTTAAAAGGACAGAAATTTGTTTTCTCACAGTTCTGGGTTAAGATGCCCAAGGTCAAAGTGCAGATAGGGCTGGTTTGCTGCTGCTCTTCTGTCCAGAGCTTGCAGATGGCTGCTGTCACTTCACATAATTGTACATGCACTTTAGTGTGTCTTATAAGCACAGTACATCAGTTGTATTGGAGTAGAGCTTCATCATTTTAACTCTAAAAACCTGTCTCCAGCTACTGAGGGTACTAGGGTTAGGACTTCAGCATGAATTTTGTAGGAGCACAATTCAGTCTGTAATACTCTTTCATTCTTAATTGGCACTAACTTGTAAGTGTTTAAGTAAAGTACATTCAAGTCTCTCATCTTTTTTTTTTCCTTTTTGCACAGGGTCTCACTATGCAGTTAACGCTGGCTTTAATCTCACTTTGTGGACCAGGCTGGTCTCAAACTTGCAACAATCTTGCCTCAGCTTCCCTAGTGCTGGGATTGTGTGTGCTACCACACTTGGCAAGTCTCTCATTTTAAGTGTACTCTCACTTTAGATTCCTCTTCAGCCTTACCTGTAATTATTTCTCATATGTTTCTTTAAAAAGTTATCTATATTCATTTTTTTTATCTCTTTATTACTTCTTCAGTATTTCAAAGTCTAAATCACTGAATTTGATGGGATGATGGTTACCATTGATCTCTTTATTGCTAAATCTAATGGAATCTTCTTACTCATTTGTCATTTTAACTATTTGTTCTTCCAGTTTTTCTTCTTACATTTCTGGGACACTATTCTATTTCCCTCCTTTGTCTTAGCCAGTCTGTCTTTGATTTATTTTTGTCTTTTCTCTAACCAATTCAGATGTTTATTTTACTCTGGAATGCTATCTTCTGCTCTCTTCTCCCTCTGTTTATGTTCTTTGAATGGATTCATCTCTGGTGACTATTTTGATGATTCTCAGATCTGTGTTTGTAGCATAGATTGCTCTTCAATCCTGATGCATTGTTATAACCTTAAGATACCTTAAGTTTGTGTCAAAAGTTATATATTTCATCTTTCTTGACATTCTCTTCTTCCTATGATCCTTACATGCACCATGTAGAGAAGCCTAAAATCTTAACTCTTCCCCTTTATTACCTTATATGTTATTCTTCTTCCCTCTACCCTCAAACTGTATAAATATTTATCATATCTTTTCTGGGGGAAGCAGCACTAGGGATTAAATCCCGAACTTTGGGCTCTACCACTGAGCTACATCCCTCAGCTTTATTTAGGCTTTTATGTAAACCTGAATGGTTTCTTTGTTTCTAAGCATGTATACCATTCCTCCTTACTCTCCTTTTTTCTGTAGGTAGATGGTGGTAGTGTTTTGCAGTCCTTCCATACAAGCCTTCAGATTAAAATCCTAACTACCTAGTTTAGAAAATAAGGCTCTTAGTGATTTGGATCTTGTTTGCTTTTGTCTCACCTTCTGCTCATGTTTTGTACCATTTGCCTCATGTTGTTCAATCATGCTGAAATATTTACAGTTTTTCAAAAGTTAGGATTTCTTTTAAAATTAAGACCTTTATACGCTTAGAAGCCCTTCACCTATCTGACAAACACGCATAACATACAGTCATCTGGGTAATTACTACTCAACTTTTTAGGTCTCAGCTGAGTTGCAACCTTCTTCTCTGTGAAGCCTTCTCCACTCTCCTTAGAGTAAGTTGGATCTTCCCTTATTTTTTTCTTTCAGGGTAGTACCTGACCAACAGAAACTGCTTTATTGTTGAATACTGCAAATGTAAATTGAGTTATAGGAGGTTTGAAAGAAGGAGGAATGTTACATTCTCTTGAAGATAGAGTAATTTTGAAAAGTGAGAGGCTTATGTACTTTTTTTGTGGTAGAGGTTATTTATTCATATGATTTATTTAACAACTATTTATTCATCACTTTCATATGTTCCAGGTACTATTCTAGATTCTAGAATGTTGCTTTGAACAAATGGCAGCCCCTGGACCTTAAATTTTAACCAAGAGCCTGAACTGTAAACGTGTTATACATATTAGAATGTCAGGTAATGGTGTGCAGAAAAATTTTGCAGGTTCTCAAGATCAGAGATTCTGGATTTAGGGTTGAGTTTCATTCATTTTTTTCCTCTTGTGGTACTGGGAATCAGACCTTGGAGTGTTCCATTGATGAGCTAGATCCCCAACCCCTTTTTATGTTTTTTTAAAGACATGGTTGTGCTAAGTTGCTCATGATAGCCTTGAACTTACGATCCTGCTGCCTCAGCCTCTGAAGTATCTGGGTTTACAGATGTGGGTCACCATGAATGGCAGCCAAAATTTTTGATTATACTTGAGTTACTGATTATAAAGCCCAACTTGGTCCTGTGTGCCTGTAGTACCAACTGCATGCTTGTAGTTCAACCCTCAGAAGACTGAGGAAGGATGATTGAAGTTTGTGGGTCAGCTTGGGCTGCATATTAAGTTCAAGGACAGCTGGATTACAAAGCGAGACTGTGTCAAACAAACAAACAAACAAAAAAAACAACGATACCAAAATGTAGGGATTATAGTCTACTAAATTGCCTCCAGATTTAGACCGTGTTGTGATTCCAATTCATTATCTTGCTCAAAATTAGGCTTATTACTTTCTCCTTCCTATTTTTTATCAAAGAAGAAATTGTAAAAGAATACAAAAATAAAAGAAAAAGTAAAAGCAGTAAGCATAATCACTTTTTTTTTTTTTTTTACAGATGGACATTTTAATGTTTAGCAGCAACTAAAGAGGTGTCAGAAGGTGGTGGTGGTGTCATTTGGGAGTCTTAAAGTGTGTGTTATATATTGCAGTACCATGGAGGAAGAAACAGCTTACTGTCTAGTGTAGGTAAAAATTTCTAGAGAAGGTGATGTTTGCCATGAGCATCAACTTTAATGATCTTTGTGTTAGCTGGTACTTAAAAAAAATGCACATCCAAGTAGCAGAATTGTATTATGAAGCCTCATTCGTCTGTCACTCAATGTTAACACTTACCCAGTTATCAACTCTTATTTTATCTTACCTCCTACCTACTTCTCTGGTTACCTAGGTAGGAGATTTAGAAGTTTGGTTCAGTTCAGGTGTAATTTTGTGTGTGTGAGTGTGTGCGTGTGTGTGTGCTTCTGGGGATTGGACCCAGGGTCTTGTGCATACTAGCACAAGGGCTATATCCACGAGCTGTCTCCCCACCCCCCACCAGCAATTATCTTAATTTAGGATTTTTGGTTTCTTAAAATAATATTCTTTTCTTTAAGCTTTCTAATATGGTGATTTTTCTGTTTTCATCATCTTTGAACTCTTCCCCAATCTTTAGAGAAATTCATTTCTTTCTGTCATAATCACATTGCCTTTCTGTAGTTTGCTTTTGACTTCAGAGCAGTTTTGTAGTATCTCCTGTCCATAATTCTCCAAGAGTAGGTTTTCTAACCAGGGATAGTGGCACATCCCTGAAACCCCAGACTGTATCTCAAAGAAAAAGCAGAAAAAGAATAGATCTTCTGCGTTAGTATTCTTTTTGGGCTACAGATAATGATTTAACTTACAGGAATTTAACACTGTTAAAACAATGCTCATCTTCTCATCCCTTTGTGGGAAGGCTCCTGTAATACATGCTAAATACTGTATGCTCTTATATTTTGTCAATAGGCCAATCTCTAGGTTTTTATTTGCTCGATATCCATTCTTCTGGGAAAAATTAGAGTTTTCAAGTTCTCACTTTTCTTTTTTTTTTTTTTTTTTTGCGGTACCGGTGATTGAACTCACAACCTCACGCCGGCCAGGGCAGGCGCTTAAGGAACTGAGCCAAACTCCCAGCCCTGATTTTTTGAGGCAGGGTCGCACTATGTAGCTCAGGCCGGCCTTAACGCTCGCGTTGTAGCCCAAGCCGGCCTCGAACTCACAACGCTCCGCCTACCTCAGCCTCCCGAGTGCAGGGATTAAAGGCGTGCGCCACCACGCCCGGAGTTCTCACTTTTCTAATAGCTTGCATTTCGGTGTTCTTTTTCCTCTTTCTGCACATTTATCCTTCTTTTAAATATAGAATACTATGATGGATCACTGAGTGAGTTCATCATATCACTCCCCTGTTCCTCATCCAGTTTTTCACTCTTCTTTTATACTAAAACATAACTTTATTACCTTTTATTAAATTTCTTCATATTTACTTTGACTAAACCTCTTAATAGCTTTTCACATTTTTATAGAGTACTTTTGTTGATGCGGTTATTATCTATAGAAGTGGAGACAGTGCTGTAAGGAAGTTCTTTGGTCATACTTTGTCTTAAGGTGATGTTTTTATTTTCATGTTTCAACCTTTCTTGCAATAAAGATTACTCTTTTAAAAAACTTCAATTCATTTCTTCTCAAGAGCTCAGTGTTCTCTGTGGTATCCTCTTGAACCCAAAAAACTCTACTACATTTCTGGATGATTGTTCTGGCTAAGTGACCAGTGCGATTTCCAGAGTTCTGCACTTCTTTAACCCTCCTAGAGGGGCAAAGATGCCCAGAGCATACGCTTTAGGGTGTGGTGCTTATTTTGTACCATGAGGTGGCGCTGCAGTTACTCAGGTTTTTTTTTTTAAACATCTTTAGAAATGGTAGTCAATTTTGCTTTTTGAATTACATGTTTTTGTTTCTGCTTGAAAAAAAAATAGGTCTTGAAATCTTTTAACTTCTCTGTAATGTTTTCTACTTTTCTGTATATAGGTCCTGTAAATTTTGTCAGGTTTTATTTATTTATTTATTTTTTTGTGGCACCGGGATTGAAGTCACAACCTCACGCCTGTCAGACAGGCACTTAGGTCACTGAGCCAAACTCCCGGCCCTAGGTCCTGTAAATTTTGTGATGAGATTTATCACTATTTCATATTTTGATGCTCTTGTAAAAAATGTTTTCTTTTTGTTTCTCACTATTAAATACAGTTGCTTTTTAATAAAAAAAAGAAATGGTAGTCAAAATAGTACATTGTCTGGTAAAGAAACAGTGGGAAATGTCATGGAGAAGACAGAAATGAAAGTAAAGACAATACAATAAAAGTTCCTTTTCTTTTATGCCACGGAAGTAGAGTATATAATAAGTAAATTATATTAGAATATTTTTTGATTATTTTGATCTTTTTCAGATTATTAATTATTTGAAGCTGTTGTTTTTATACACACCAAATAATAAGGATATTAAGTGCTTTGTAAAGATGACTGTTTGATGCTAAAACTGCAGTTTGATTACAACTCGGAGGTCCTTAGATGAGGAAAATTGTCTTAGTAAAAATTCTAGCAGTGTGATGGAACTACCTACTTTTGCTTCTGAGGACCAAGTTTATTATCTGTCCTGAGCTGTTATGATGAAAGTACAATTACTGATCATATTACCTACTTAAATATTATATTTTTAACGTATTGCCATTATTTCTTGATGTGTGATTAACGAGAAAAATATGATTTGTAGCTATTGAGAAGTTAGAGGTATTTTAGGAAAAGAGGAAGCCAGGAAATACCTTTGGTCTTTCTTGATACTATATGTGTTTTGTTTTATAAATATATATATACATATATATATTCTCTAAAATGAACTTTTACAATGGAGCTGTTATTCACAGTACATAAAATTTACCTGTTGATAGTATTTTTTTTAGTATATTCAGAATTGTGTAGCCATCATTACAATCAATTTTGGAACATTTTCATCATGTCAGATAGAAACTGTATTTCATAAGCAGTCACTCTGCTTTATTCTCCCGGCTCCCTAGACCTAGGGGACCACTTACCTACTTTTTGTCTTTGTAAACAGATCAGTCTTTCATAGTCTGCATGAAGTGCAATAAAGAATACATCAGTAGCCTTTGTTCATTAACCTGAGGATATTTAGAAATGGTATCTTCACCCAATATGTAGAAAGTGTTATTAAATACAAAACATACAAGGGATGATCAACAAGTATGGTGATGTTTAAGTTTAAAAAATTATTATAATAAAAGACACATTGCCAGTAACAGCCCTCAAAATATTCCCCTGTGCTTTGAACATACCATTTTCCATCACTTCTGTCACTTTCTGAAGCAGCTTTGGAAGTTCTCCTTTGTGAGTGTCTTTATAATAAAAAGTATGATAAAAATATGAATGGTGCTTCTAAGTGCCAGCCAACAGAAAGGCAGGTGCTGTAAAAAACTTTATGGCGTGTTCTTATCCACTTCACTCACTGGATTTGACACTGTGTGACTTTTGCCTTGTCCTTGAGGTCAAAATGATCATGAAAGGTAAATATTTTGAATCATTTCAGGATGTTATGTACCTAGCAGCTCCTTTCCTTAAAAGAGGAAAGTTTTAGCTGGGCGTGGTGGCGCACGCCTTTAATCCCAGCACTCGGGAGGCTGAGGTAGGAGGAGCGTTGTGAGTTCGAGGCCCGCTTGGGCTACAACGCGAGCGCAAGGCCAGCCTGAGCCACATAGTGCGACCCTGCCTCAAAAAACCAGGGTCGGGAGTTTGGCTCAGTGGCTCAAGTGCCTGTCTGGCAGGTGCGAGGTTGTGAGTTCAATCCCTGGTGCCGCAAAAAAAAAAAAAAAAAAAAAAAAAAAGAGGAAAGTTTTATTTTGGCTCACCTTTTTGGAGGGTTTAGTACATTGTTGGTAGACTCAGAGGCAGAAGGGGCATGGTGAAAAGGCATGTCAGAGGAATGCCACTCCAGGATAGCCAGGAAGCAGAGAGAGGGAGGGGAGCAGTTGGGGACAAGAATATACCCTTCCTCAGTGACTCATCTCTAACCAGGCCCTATCTACTAAGAGCATGTTTAGCCATGAACTCATCAGTGAATGAGTGGGTGAATCCACTGTTAAGTATAGCGCCTCCATGGTCCGATCATCTTCCAGAAACTCCATTTCTGAATACAAGAGACTTTTCAGGAAGATTTTAGATCTAAACTGTAACTGCTGCTAAAGAAGTGCACAGAAGAGAACTTCTAGAATTGCTTCAGGAAGTGACAAGAACAATGGCATAAATGTGTTTAAAGTGAGGGGGAGTTTTGAAAGAAATTAATGGCAGTGTGTCTTTTACTGCAAAGTTAAAAAATTAAACGATCATTTTTTAAAATCATATTTGTTATCTAGATGTGGAATTGCTTTCTTAACAACATTAAATCTTTCAATTATACATGTGGGGTGTCTTTTCATTTACTTAGGTCTTTAATTTCCTTCAATGTTTTGTACCTTTTAAATAAGTACAAAGTTGTACTTATTTTAAGGCTTTTTTCCTAAGTATTCTTTCTGTAAATTATAAATAGGATTGTTTTCTTGGTTTAATTTTCAGATTGTTACTGGTGTATTGGAAATACAACTGATATTTATATATTGCTCTTATATACTACAACTATAATTTATTAGTCCTAACAGTTTAATGGATTCTTTAGGATTTGCTCTGTACGAGATATGTCATCTGCAAATAGAGAGAGTTTAATTTCTTCCTTTCTAATTTGGATGCTTTTTCTAACTTACTTGACTAGAACCTCCAGAATACTGTTGAATATGTAAAGAGAGTAGACACTTTTGTCTTGTTCCTGATCTAGGGGAGAAAGCACACGATATTTATTATGTTGTTAACTGTGGGTTTTTTATAGGTACACTTTATCTAAGGAAGTTTCTTTTATTCCTAGTTTATTCAATAATGGCTTTTGGGGAGGACAAGGTCTTGGGCTGTCCATGAACTCACTGTGTAGCCCAGTGTGACCATGAACTCCTGGCCTGCTGCTCTTTGGCAGAGCTTCTGGCCCAGGTATGGTGCCTTGCTACAGTCCTAGACCTCTGATTGTGCTTGCTCAGAATAGAGCCGCTGCAGCACTGTAGCTGGAATGAATGAGAAACACTGCCTGACTGCTGCTTCCAGGGAGAGATTGTGGCCCTAGGTTTGGAGCTGGAGTGAGAGAGAAACTTGTGTTCTTAGCTACACCTAGCTAGGGTAAAGCGTCTGTCTTACTGGAGCAAGGGGGAGGTGGGTGTTCCTGACTCATATGCGACAAGATTCTTGCTGTTCTTACCAGGGCTTAGTATTTCTTGCATATGTTTCTCCATTTGCTCTATGCTCATATGACAGTTTCCAGAGACTTTGACTGCTTTTTATAATTTTCATCAGCGGGTTTTGCTGAGGATGGAAGCTATAAGCTCCTCATGCCACCAATTCAGAAATATTCTTTCTCTTCTACTTTGTTTAGAAGTTCAGTCTTGATGAGGTTAAGGTTGAAAATTTTTGGTATTTTAGAGGTAAGGCTATATAGTTTTACAGCATCACATCAAGAGGCACTTAAGGTCAAGTGTTGATGCTGTTGTTGATAACAAATTTGCTCTCTCTATTAAGCTAGTGACTGGCGGATTCCTTCATTTTAGGCTGTTTCTTTCTTCATTGCATTTAGCAAGTGATCTATGGGATGATACTTGGACACACTACAAACGTTCTATTACCCAACAACTGTTCTTTCACTTAATGGTTTTAACACATCCACTTTACTTTACTGTGGCAAGTTTTATGTTTTTGAAATGGTCCTTCAGTTTTTACCCATAATCATGTTTCTTTTCTAAGTCAGTCGACTTTCTACTTAAACCCTTAATACACTCAGTGGGGTTATTGTTTGCCTGGAAACTAAGGATAAACAGACAATTCAATAATCTGAAGAAAATTGATATGGCTGAACTTAGAGTCACTGTGGCTCTGAGCGGTCTATCTGCTGAGGGCAAGAAGAGGTGCAAAATTTTCTTTTTCTTTTTTTTTTTTTTTAATAAAAATTTTGTATTTCCTATCTAGACCACATTTGGGTTTTGCATTTTTACCCATTAAGTGAGCCCACTCATATTTTGGTAGGGGAAATAACTCTGGGTTCCAACTGGTATGCTGAAATTATTATTCACAATTTGTTTTCATAAGAGTAGTTCCCTCTACCTCCCATCCCACAGAATTTAGACAGACAATAGAAACTCTTCTGATCTTAGTGTCCAAAAACTACTGCAGTGTCTGGCACAAGGTTGGTGCTTCAAAGTTGGTGCAGTACCTGATAACAGTTGGTGGACTGAGCTGTTCCTTCAAGACTTCTTGGGAGCAAGGATTAAAGAATGGGGAGGAGAGGACAGGACAGGGCACATCAGTACTGATAGGCAGGACCTGAGTTGGCCAAGATGCTGCAGAGAGATAGAGATGGGAAAGCCTAGCAGCTTCCATTAGAACACGTAAATAGTGAGGGTAAGTGAGGCATAAAGAATACTTAGACTTAAGGTTGCTTGGCTGTAAAGGTTTAGAGAAATAAGTATGTGTTTATGTGAGTTCTGTAGTCTTTGTACTTAGGAGAAATTGCTTTCAGGGCTTGGCATTAGTCTGTGATTTTATAAATACTGTAGTAACCCCCAAAAGGACCATGGCTGTCTCCCCCCACCCCTGGTGGTGGTGGGTAGGATGGGAATGAGTTCTGGTAGAACATTTTTCTTTTTCATATATTCATGTCAGTATGGTCGTATATTCTTCTTATCCTGTGGCTTATGTTTGACACCTTAAAAAAAATTCAGATTCTTATTTTGCCCTGTAAACTCCTGTAATAGATTTCCTCTTGCTTGCTTCTCCTACTTTATCTTGCAGCATTTTTCTCTCTTCTGAGCTTTGGTCATACTGGAGTCCTTAAGGTTTTTTCTGAATCATTTTCCCCTGTCCTAGAGAAGGCATTTTCCCGTCTTCAGATCCTTGCATGGTTAAATCTCTCTTGTCATTCACGTCTCTCAGAAAATTCACTTCAGAGAAAACTTTTCTGAATACCCAATCTGAAGTAACACATTTAATCTCAGTCTTTAATGTTATTTTGTTTTCTTTATATTTTTACTTTTTTTTGTTTATTTTTTAAAAGATCTATCATTAGAATGTAAACTGCGTGAAACAGGGCCATAATTTTGTTTGGTGCTAGGTTTTGTGAACTTTGAGTGGTGCCTGGCATACAGCAGGCTTTTAGCAGTCTTACTGAATCTGTTCATAGCTACAATGTGCTTTATTTTGAAGTACTTTGTTGTTCACAATTGCTAATTTTCCTTTATTCAGCAAATATTTTAAAACATATTTTGTGATGTTCCTGGCACCAAAGAGATACATGTTGGTTGTATCACTTCAGAAAGGCAGTGTAAAGTACTGATTAAGATTAGTGGCTTTGATGTTCAAAGCCAAGCACTTCTATACTAGCTAGGTTGTGATCTTGGCAAGGTAAATTTTCTGATCATTTATTTTTTTCTATCCCCAAAATGAGGATGAGTGTACCTACCACATAGAATTCTTGTTATGAATAGGTGAATGAAGCACTTAGCATGATGCTGGCTTACAACATATACTCAAATGTTAGATTTTTTTTTTTTTTTAAAGTTTATTTTAGCTGACTGTTCTTGTACTGCTTGGGAAAGAATCAGTAAATTCCTGACAACAATACAACTGTGAACCAGGGGCTTACCCTCCTTTTATATGAGTGTATAATTTATGTGAATGTATAATTGATACTGCTGTATATTTTTTCATTCACTGTATTAGTATTTAAGCTGGACTTTCAGGTGTACCTCAGTTTTAGATCTTCTGAAGTTGTGCTTCTTAGCTGGGTGTGATGGTGCATGCCTGTACCCCTAGCACTGGTGAGGCTGAGGCAGGAGGATTGCCACTAGTTTGAGGCCAGCTTAAACTACATAGTGAGTTCAAGGTCAGCCTAAACTCTACCTAGTGAGACCAAATCTAAAAAATACAGAAACGAAACAAAAGAAAATTGTGCTTCTTAAACTTTGTCAGTTAAAAGATTTAACTAGAAAACTTGTTAAAACACGTACTTTGCCCCATTCTCTTGCCCCCTGCCACCATTCTCACGTGATAGGTTTGAAGTGCAGATTGAGGTTTTGTGTTCAGTGAGGATCTCTGTCGATGCTGGGGCTGGGGAGTGGTGCTAGGCTGTGGGCCACTCTTTGAATAGGCTTTTCTAGAGTTGAGCTCATTTGGTAGCCACGAACCTCACATAGCTATTGAGCACTTACATTAGATTGAAATGAGATGTGGTTTTAGGGTTAAATGTATACAGAATTTTTATCACTTAGTATAAATATTTTAAAATTATTGATTACATGTTGAAATGAACATTTTAGATATATTGAGTTTAATGTACTATTAAAATTAATAGCACATGTTTCTTTTTTTACTTAATATGGTTTACTAGAAAGTGTAAACTAAATGGTATGCTTTCATGTCTTGCATTATGTTTCTTCTGGACAGAATAACATACTGTCTTTCTCTTTAAAATATATTTTAGGGCTTCTGCAAAATGACTTTCTCTTATGTAGCCTATTTTTGAAATCACACATTACCAGTAAGCTCTCTAACATCAATGAAAATCTATTCACTTGTTTTCAAGTGTTGACAAACACAGAAATTTAACATTGTTAAAGAAACTTACAATTAAAGAGGGAGATAATAAGACATTGTGATCAGTTTTTAAAAATAGACAAGAACAGAGTATTAATTTAAAATCTTAATCCAGTTTTATTGATCCCCGTGTAGCCTTAAGATGATAAAAAAGAAATTGTTACATGTATTTTGGATTAGCCTTGCTTTACTTTCATAGACTTTGAGGTGATTTTTCCTTAAAAATTTTAATATTTTGGTTCAAGCTTCTTGTTTAATCAATGGGATTATCCTCTTTTGTTGCAATTTAAGTGTAACTTCTAGCAAAGGAATATCTTGATCTCATTCCTATTTGAGCCAAATCTATCTCCCTATTTACTTTATCTTTTATTTTACTTTTTATATTTTGGGTTTTTCATATAAGAACAAATTAAACCTTTGAGTCTGATTTATTTCATTTAACATTATAGTCTTGGCAGGCATCTGTTTTCCTACAAAGGACTCAAGATGGCAAAGTAGTACTCTGTTATGTATAAACACCCATATTCTTTATCTGTTCATCTGTTACTGGTCATGTAGCCTGCTTCCAAGATTTAGCTATCATGAATTGTACTGCTATGAACATGGGTATGTATGTACCATTGTTGCATGATGTCCTTTACTCTTTTAGGAAGACACTTAGGAGTGCAATAGCTGGGTCAAACAGAATTTATAGCAGTTTTTTGAGAAATCTTCATACTGATTTCCATGATGGTTGAACCAATTTTTTATTTTTAAGGGAATAAAACTAAAATAAGACAGAATAAAGCCAATCAAAACAAAAAAATGAAAGCAATACAGGATTTCAAAACAAGATAATAGGAAATCAGCAATGGCTCCCATAATGCCTCTTATCTTCAAAATAGCTGCGTATACCATCAGATGTATTAAAATAAGAGCAAATAAAATAGAAGAAAATCAAAACAAAACAGTGAAAGTAATAAAGGATTTCTAAACGAGATAATAGGAAATCAACAGTGGCTACGATAATATATCTTGTTATTTTCAAAATAGTTGCCCATGCCATCAGATATAATAAAATCAAACCAAACAAAACGGAATAAAACCAGTCAAAACAAAATAGTAGGAAATTAACAATGGCTACCACCTTCCCTTTTTAGACATTTCCTCCCCTTTCACTTTAAGAATATCTGTTATACATTTTGGATCCCACTAACTCCTTCAGATTTTTATACTAGGGAGACAATATGATGTTCACCTATGCGAGTCTGAACCATTTCACCCAAGAGCATGATCCTAAGTTGCATGCATTTACCACAAGAGCCTCGTGAATATCCTTCTTTATCGCTGAGTAGCATTCCATTGTATAAAAATACCACGTCTTTCTGCCAGGTGTGGTGGCACACACCTTTAATCCCAGCACTTGGGATGCTGAGGCAGGAGGATCATTGTGAGTTCAAGACCAATCTTGGCTACATAGTGAGTTGAAGGCCAGCCTGAACTGCATAGTGAGACCCTGTCTCAAAAAAATAGGGCCAGGGATTTAGCTCAGTGGTGTAAGCACCTGCCTGGCAAACGCGAGGCTGTGAGTTGCATCCCGGCTACCCAGAGGAAAAAAAAAAAGCCGTATCTTTCTTATCTGTGCTGTGGTTCAAGCTAGCCCTGCATTTTTCTGGTTGCCTGTCGCATGGAGCACTTTTCTCTCCTTTGACTTTCAATCTGAATTTCCTTTTGAGTTAATGTGCTTCTTGTATACTGTGTATTGATGGATTTTGTGTCTTGATCCACTCTACCTGTGTTTCTTTTTATTGGTGAATTGAGACCATCTACATTAATGGTTATGACCAACATGCACTGGTTTGTCTCTGCCATTCTTTTTTCCTGATGTTTGATCCCTACTTTTCACCTCCATTCGATTGTCTGCCCTGCTTGGCGATCCCACTCTGCTGCTGTTCCTGGAGCTGGGTCATTTTTGTTTCTGTCTAGAATATCCTTCAATACTCTTTGTAGGGCTGATTTGGTGATCATGGATTCCTTCAGTTGTTCTTTGCATGGAAACATCTTATTTCTCCATTAATTTTGAAAGTTAGTTTTGCATGCTGTATCAGTCTGGGTTGGAAGTTGTTTTCTTTCAGGACTTGAAATACTTCACTCCAGGCTCTTTTTGACTTGATGGTTTGTGCTGAGAAGTCTGTCATGATTCTGATTCTGATTGTTTTTCCTTTATAGATGATCTGTTTCTTTTCTCTAACAGCCTTTAATATTCTGTTCTTGTGCTGAATTTCTGGGATCTTGATTATGTCTGGGTGTAGATTTATTTTGGTTATGGCTAGCTGGAGTCCTACATGCCTCATTATCTGTATGTCAGGTCCTTTTCCCATACTTGAGAAGTTCTGTGCTATTACTTCTGTAAATAGTCTCTTTATGTCATTTGTGTTGACTCCTACTTTTTTGCTGACACCTATCATTCTTAAATTATTTTTCTTCGCATTGTCTTGCAGCTGTTGAATTGTTATTTCCTGGTTCCTTGTTATTTTTAAGAGCTCTTTCCTTTTGTGATCGCTAGCTGCCATCCTGTCTTCAAGGTCTGAAAGTCTATCTTTAGTTTCTTTCAAGCAGTTATGCCAGCTTTCAATGGAGTTTTTAATTTCCTGGATATCTCTTTGAGTCTGTTTCACGCATTCCAATTCTTTATGTTGTTCATTCAGGGTTTCCCTCATTCTCCTATGCTCCTCTTTTTTTTTAAATTTTTTTATCCATGTGTCTTAGTTACTTTTTACTTGTTGCTGAGACAAAATATCTGACACCCAAAATTAGGGAAGCAAAGGTTTATTTCTTACAGTTCTCAGAAGTTTCTATCCATACTCAGCTGGCTCCAAGGCAGTGTGGCGTGGTGGGGCAGCCATTCATGGCGGCCACCAAACAGCAGGGCACGTGAACCTGGCAAGAGAGAGTGGGCAAGAGAGGGAGCACGCCTTTTTCTCATCCTTACCCTGTATGTTGGCTCCACCCCTGGGTGGGTGTAGCACTCGCACCACCAATCCCAGTGCTAGACAACAAACCAATCATGAACACCAGACTCAGCCCCATCCAAATTATGAGTCTTTGGGGGGGCACAGGATCAACCAATACACCATGTCTTCTTTAGATACGCTAAGCAACCACTTCATTATGTTTGTCATTTTTTCTTTTATCTGAGATACTATTTCTGCTCTGATTTCTGTTACAGCCTCATGTAGTAGTTTCTTTATTTCAGTTGTCATCATCCCAGAAATTTCAGGTGTAAGACTTCCACTTTCTTCCATGTCCATATCCCCTGAACTTGTTCTGTTTGAGCTGGAGGACAGAGATTGCCTTTTGCTCCTTCATCTTGACATTTTCTTAGGTTCTTCCTTGTGAGTGGTTTGTGGGGTCCCAGGCACGTCCCATGTTGGCTACCTATCCACAGTGTAGGTGGATAGGTCAGACACCTGGTTTTCTCCTAACCCAGGTTCCCCAGGAGATGGTGGGGTGCAGGTCGGGCTTCTCCAAACACTTGCAGTTTCTCCAAGGTGTGGCTGGCTGGTTCTCCTGGCTCCCACTATCTACTGGCAGAGGAGTTCCGATGGCATGCATGCAGGGGCTGGGCTGACTGCTTCTCTGCATTCATGCTGTCTACCCATGGGAGAGTCCCAGTGGTGGCTGGTGTGTGCCACCAATTGACACACCAACAGCATAGAAAGTTCCTTTTTTCCTCGGCCTTGCCAGGTTTTATTATTATTTCATTTCTTGACTATAGCCATTCTTTCTGGAGTAAGATGGTATCTTGTTTTAATTTGCATCTCTCTGATGACTAGTGATGTCGAACATTTGAGAAATGTCCATTCATATCAGCTACCCAGTGTTTTGATTGGGTCTTATTTTTTGGTGGGGGGAGTGTACTTTTTTTGAGTTACTTATATATTCTAGTTATTAGTTTTTTGTCTGAGGAATAGCTAATGAAAAACTTTTCATGTTCTGTAGGTTGTACCTTTACCTCTGTTGATCGTTTCATTGGATGTTTCATTTTGATTTGATATGATTCCATTTGTTGATTCTTGGTATGATTTCTTATGATATTTGGTTTATGTTCAGAATGTTTTCAGGAATTTTACCTATTTTATCTTCCAGGGTGCCTGGGGTAGTTTCCTTATCCTCTATTCTGTTCCTTTGATCATTGTGTCTGTTTTTGTGCTGGCATTATGCTGTTTCTATTACTATAACTTTGTAATACAAATTAAAACCTGGATTGTGATGCATCCCACCTTGCTTTTGTTACCCAGGATTGCTTTTACTCTTCTGGTTCCATATGAATTTGAGGATTATTTTATCTAGTTTTTTGATGAATGTGTTGGTATTTTGGTTGGGATTGCATTAAATCTGTATATCAGTCTTAGAAGTGTGTTGTTTCTGTCTATCCAGAAATAAGGGATAGCTTTTCATTTTCTGATGTCCTTTTGGGTTTCCTTTTTCAGAGTATTGTAGTTTTCATTGTAGACTGCAGTCTTGGAATCCAGCAAGTCTCGATAGGTAATGGTATTTAACCAGAATTTAGAAACTTTTTTTCTTGTGACTTCCTGGAGCAGTATTAGAGAATTTCTTTTAGAAATAAATAGATTTTGAGTAAAAAATATTGGAAGAATAGGGGTTTTAAGAATCTAGTGGACAAGAAAAGGTAGAAATCACTAGAAAAGCAAAAGAGTAGCTGAATTATTAAAATGAAGAAGTATTTCAGAACATAAAAGCTTTTATCTCTACTCTTTTTGCCATTAACTTTTATTATGTAAAATGTACATTCATGTATGTTAACTTATCGTTGTTAGGTTTCCATGGATCTTAATAGTGCCAGCACTGTAGTTCTTCAGGTCTTAACACAGGCCACTAGTCAAGACACTGCTGTTTTAAAACCAGCTGAGGAGCAGTTGAAACAGTGGGAGACACAGCCAGGTTTCTATTCAGTGTTGCTGGTAAGTAGTTCTAAAATAGCTTACTTTAATTTTTGATAAAATGAGACACCATTATTTTAACTGTTCTAAAAAATCTAGGCTTGGGCTAGCTATGTAGCGCTGTGGTAGAACAGTCGCCTAGCGTGCATGAGACTCTGGGTTTGAGCCCTGGAAGCAGTACAAAAATATAACTCAAAACTTATGTTTATCAGTAGTTTGGGAAACTGATCCAAATGTTTGACTGCTACCAAACACTTATTGATGTAAGGTATTACTTATTGAGTGTGTTTAAGGAATACTTGATGAATCAACATTTGAGATTGTCCTTTTCCCTATAATTTAATTATAACATTTAGCAAAGATGTCATTTGCTTTGGCTGTATTACTTATGGAATAAAGATTTAGTTTCTGAAACATATTTTCTGCATAAATAATTGAACAGGATAGTTTAGTGTCTGCTCAGAAGGCAGTCCACTGTGATGATTTTTAATTTTAGCACATTAATACTGCTATCAGAACTATTGGTAGTACACTTTCATATTCTGTCTTCACCCTACCCTAATTAATTTATGTTGGCACAGTGTGTTTGTCTATGTGCTGCAGCAGCATGCTGTGGTGTACTTTGCTCAGTATACTTCCCTTTAAAATACTTTATCTTCTCATCTAAAACTTTCACTTTTCTTTCTATACATGATGCCAAAGTGAGTGCTAAAAATTTCAATTTTTTTGACACATCTGATCTTTTCTTGGGTTTTATGGAAAATAGCGTAATAATTTATTTAATAACGTGTTTTAACTAGACCTTTCTTGGAGTTTAAAAATTTTGGTTAATTAAATTACTTTTTCAATGCCAGAATGAAAGTAATCTTTTTGTGTTGAAAGCCTTCCTTCCCTATGTATTTCTTCTGAAGGACTGACAATTCTTGTATTAGTGTTTGAGATTTAGTGTTTGGTTAAGGCAGTGCAACTACCAGGTGGACCAAAAATGGAACCAGTATTTATGACTGGGTCACAAATTTGTAACAGAATTGTTTACTGTATCTTGTAAAATCAAATAAAATAAATTATAGCAATTAATATGATATATTTTAACTTCTTGCCCAGAAAGCTTTTTTGTTTCTTTTGGTACCGGAGATCAAACTTACCTTGCGCCTGCCAGGCAGGCACTTATGCCACTGAGCTAAATCCCCGGCCCTATTTTTTGAGACAGGGTCTCACTATGCAATTCAGGCTGGCCTTGAACTCACTTTGTAGCCCAGGGTGGTCTTGAACTCACAACGATCCTCCTGCCTCTGCCTCCCAAGTGCTGGGATTAAAGGCGTGCCATGCCCGGCTTGCCTAGAAAGTATGAGTTGTTATATTTAAGAAGATACTGATTAGTACTATGAGGGAAATTGTTTAGAGTCGTACTTGTTCTGAATATAGCATACCAAAAAGGTAAAAAAAGTAGATTAATTTTTTAAAAGACTAAAGAATATACTGTCCTCTTAGTTATTTAATCCTAGCATCATATCATAAGTTTTTGGCATGGAATAAGAAAAATCTCTTCAGTATCTTTATTTTCCATCTGCTTATTTAAATGAATATGCTCTGTAATTAGTCTTGTGGTTTTTCAGGCCAAAATATAACACTTTGGCTTTTTTTTTTTTTTTTTTTTTTTGTGGCACCGGGGTTTGAACTTACAACCTCACGCCTGCCAGGGCAGGCGTTTAAGCCACTGATCCAAACTCCCAGCCCTATATAACACTTTGGAAATTTCTTATTTTACTTACTGCTGGAACTTTAAAACCAATAGTCATGAACTAGGAGTGGTGGCATATGCTTGTAGTCATAGCACTCAGGAGGCTGAGGCAGTAGGATCACCACAAATTCAAGGCCAACCTAACTACACTGCGAGACTCTGTCTCAAAAAAATAAAATGAAATAAAACCAATAGTCATTGCTTAACTGTTGATTTTTTGTGTGTGATGTATGAATTAATAATAGCTGTATTTCTCCTATATTTGTATTTACGTATTTTGTTTTTGGTATTTGCATATTTATTAGTAATGATATATTTTTATGATGCATGCTTATTTATGAAAAACATATTTGTGCTTGTATTTGTGCATTTGGTATCTGTATAAGATGCTGTATATGTGGCTTATCTTTTGCGGAGTCTGGAGAGGTGCCCCAGACTGACAGTTGTAGCTCTATATATATGCATGTAGATAAATTTGTTTTATTTTTATTTATTTATTTATTTATTTTCGTGGGTATCTGGAATTGAACTCAGGACCTTGTGCCTGCCAGGCAGGCGCTGTGCCACTGAGCTGTGTCCTCAGCCCGATAAATTTGTTTTATGCACAAATATATTTATATGGTTATATACATATGCATAGATATTTCATCTGTCTGTCTCTGCTTATATTTGAATATATATGTAAACATTTATCAAACATAGCCAGTTTTGCTGAGGAGGCCACACAAGTCTCAGCCTACTGTGAAAGAACTCAGACTTCTATAAAGCTCTTCACAGGACTGAAAGTCTAATGTCTTTTGGCTCAGACTATGTAAATCTTTTGTTTTTATTTTTCTTACCTGTAATTATTAGAGGATTAGCAAATTTATTTTAAGAGAAATAGATTGTATTCATCATGTATTAAAAAGTTGCTGTGTTAAGTTGTCTTCTTTGTTTCCTCTACTCACTATCTTGACACATTAAACCTATTTTAGCCCTGTTATCCATTCTGGTCTGGAGACTTTCCAGTTGCAATGCCCTAGCTGGGGCTTAAGTTTCAGTTCTTTTATTCAGAGTACAAATGGAGTATTTCTCCTTGAATTGACACTTGCAGCTTAAATTTATAATTTTTTGTATCTACACTCATGATTTTCTAAAAGTGGGTTTATAGTATATACTTGTTTTTTAAGGTTTTTTTTTTTTTTTTGGTACTGGGGATTGAACTCAAGACCTTGCACTTACCAGGGAAGCACTTGAGCCGGCTTATACTTGTTTTTTAATGTTTAACATACAAATTTTTTCTTCATAGCAAAAGACATACTTCTACATTATTTTTGGCTTTCCCACACAAAATTGTATTGTGTTTAAGAAGAAGAGGTCGTCACTGAGATTTTGAGTTGGTTTTGGTCTGAGTATAGTGCAGTTTTAGTCAGTGTTCACCAATACCTAATGCATTCTAACATTTATTCTGTGTGCCAACCATTCTGGATAAGTTTTTTTCAAAGAAATAAAACAGTTTAATTCTCAGTACTTGTAATGTTTTAAATTATAGTGTCAGTATTAATTTTACTGTTCTTTTCATTTTCCTGTGCATTTAGAACTGACAGTAAGGTTGTTTTAAAATTTCAACCATTTTAAAAAGTCATAGAATAATTGAAATTGAGATAACGATACTTTTTTGTTGTCATCTTTTTGAGACAGAGTCTTGCTCTGCAGTTCAGGCTGGCCTTGAACTCACTTTGTAGACCAGGCTAGCCTGGACCTTGCAGTGATTCTCCTACCTCCACCTCCCGAGTGCTGGGATTACAGGCATGTGCCACCATGCCCAGTTGAGACACAATTCCTTACACTCACAAGTTAAAGGAAGGAAGGTTTATTTTAGCTCATAGTTTGTAGAGATTTTAGTCCATAGTTGCCTTGTACCAAGGCAGGATGACATGGCAGAGGAGAAACAGTCTATGACAGGATAGGCACGATGGAGCTAGCCTTCCCTCTTTCTCTTTATTCCATCCAGGCTACAAGGCTATTGGTTGTTCCCATCCACATTCAGGACCATTCTTAACCAATCTGGACTAATCTAGTGTCACACAGCCAAGATCCAGTTACTCCCAAAAGGCCCACTTATAAGCACATGAGGCTTTGGGGGTACATCTAGATAAAAGCTATGACATCGCTTAAAAATGCTCTGCTACCAAACTTATTTGTAAACATGATTGCTTTGATAAGGAATATCCATGCTATCAAATAGGTTATTTCATAGTGTATGCGAACAACCTGGAGTGTTTTACTTCTCAGGTTTTGGATCTGTGGTATCCTGTATCCACTTTATTTTTTTTGATTTAGAAAGTATTTATTTTAGGTTGTGTATGTATTGTTGATAGTCATTTGAAGTATAGATTTGCTTGTTTCTGGCTTTTTTTTTTTTTTTTTTTTTTTGAGACAGAGTCTTACTGTAGTTCAGGCTGGCCTTGAACTCACTTTGTAGCCTAGGCTAGCCTTGAACTCATGACAGTCCTCCTGCCTTAGCCTCCCAAGTGCTGGGATTACAGGTGTATACCACCATGCATGGTTTCAAGTTTAACTTTTTACTAGGGAAATTTTCAAATGACTTTAAAGTGAAATAATATAATGAATGTCAATGTATCTGTTACTCAGTTAAAAAGTGAATATGCCACTGAGCAGGTTAGTTTTCTTATGTGCTTTGTAAAACAGTGTATTTTGAAAATATCAGTATGATGTAGGTAGTGATAAAATTTGAACATTTAATTAAAAAATCTACCCATACTTTATTCCAGATACATTAATTATACTTTTAATGTGTTACACATTAATTCTAATACTGTTTTTCATTTACAGAATATTTTTACCAACCACAGTTTGGATATAAATGTAAGGTGGCTTGCTGTGCTGTATTTTAAACATGGAATTGACCGTTACTGGAGACGTGTAGCACCTCAGTAAGTTCTATCAGTTCCCCAGTGCAGAAATTTTACAATTGAAGGATATATAGAATGTACCTTTATTTGTAAAAAGATGGATTAGTGCTTACTTCAACTGTACATATATATGCTAAAATTGGAATCCTGCAGAGGTTAGCATGGTCTCTACACAAGGATGTCATGGAAATTTGCAAAGTTAAATGATAGTTAAAAGAAGAATCCTCCCCCCAAAAAGTTTGTTAAGTACCGACAAAAAGTGTTTCACATAGTTCATTCCGAATCAAAAAGCAGAGCTCTGGTTTTTTCCCTGGGTTTTATTCTGTGTGTGTGTTTTTGCCCTTCTGCTTGTGAAAAGCATGCTGAATGAGTAAGTCATATTGAACAAAAGCTTCTTCTCCCCTTTAAAGAAGTATGATGTTAGGATTTTAAAAAAACACTATTGAAAAGAAAATACTAGTTTATTTCTGAACCAGCTGAATGTTATGTCCTAAATCTTTTTGTATTCTTGCCCCTGTGTTGGAAATGAGTTAGTATACATTTTGTGATCTCTTGGGTCTAATTATAACTATTATAGATAGGTAAGTGAGCAGTTTTCTCTTAAGACTTAATTACATGTTGTATAATTGGTGGAAAGGCAATGAAGACATGACCTTGGAATCTGATCGGAAATAATAATAAAGTAGTATAATCATTGCTTTCCAGTAGATGGCACTGTAACTCTGTAAATTCTTTAAGCCTTAAAACCCTTTTTAAAACTTGTCTGAGAACTTTAAAGTGCATATAAAACATTTGTCTTCTGCTGGAAGATCTGGTCTTTAGGTTTTTTAAGTGCACATTTGGTGTCAGTTGACTCTCAAATGCAGAAGTGCATTTTTGGCCCCTCATTCTTTAATCTGGTTATTTTCCAGTGACCTTTTTACTTTTCATTACATTTATTATACTAAGTTTTTCAGAATTTATCTTTTTATTTATTTATTTATTCATTTTTTTGAGGCCGGGTCTCACTTTGTAGTTCAGGTTGGTCTGGAACTCACTACGTAGCCCATGCTGGCCTGGAACTCATGGTGATTTCCTGCCTCAGCCTCTCATATAGCTGGGATTACAGGTGTGTGCCACCATACCGGGCAGAATTTATCTTTGATATTCAGAAAAAAGTAAACGCTTATTGTCTGTCTCCATCTTTCCATCTTTTACCTCTTTTCTTGAACATATTCATAAATATTTTAAGAGTGATTTTGTTAACTACAGTACTCTTGTTGCCATTTATGTTTTGGTTTTGGTCTTTTTGTTATTCATGTGTGGTAAATTTTGTTTGAGTGCTGAATGTAGAATAGTTAAAATTGGAGTGGTTTTAAATTCTGTTACCTTTCTCTGCGGAGAATTTGGGTAAACAAATAGAAAACAACCTTGATGTAGTTATGGTTGGTCTTTTTTTTGGTTAACTCTTTATCTCAGGTTATTTAGTCTTTTTAGGGTTTCAACTGCAAACCTTGAATTGTTACCAATGTACTTCCTTCTTGCTAGGCGTGGTGGTCCATGTCTGTAATCTCAGCTACATGAGAGGCTGTGGCAGGAGGATTGGAAGTTCCAAACCAGTCCGGACAACTAAGTGAGACACTGTCTCAAAAATGAAGTTGGCGGGGGCAGGGCATAGGGTTGTAGCTTAGTGAGAGGCCCAGGGTTAAGTCCCCTGTGCTAAACCTCAATGGGTTTTGAGTTTCAGCTTTTGTCTCTGTAGAAGTATGTGATCTGTTGAAATCTCCTCTTAGCTCTTTCATATCTTAAGTTGTTGCTTTCAGTATGATTTCTTGTGGGTAGATGCCTAAAGGAGAAATGTATTGTATCATCATAATTCATTTTCATTTCTCTGTGATCTTAGTCTCCTATGTTCTGGTTGCCTAGATTTTTAGTTATATTAGTTTCCTAATGCTGCCGTAATAAATTACCACCCACTGAATGACTGAAGACAATAGCTTGTAAGTAATAAGGCTTGGGAAAGGTCTTGTAACATTGGAGGCAGAGATTAGAGCAGGGGAGCAGAACCTGTGGCATGCATGCCACAGTGGGCTGTTTGTTATTGAAAGCTCTAAAAGGTTTGCCATCCCTAGATTAGAGTGATGCATCTACAAGCCAAGAAACACTTAGGATTGCCACCTAGTGCTAGAAGATAGAAATAAAGAATTCTTCCCAGAGCCTTCAGAGTGAGCAAGTGCCTTAATTTTGGACTGCTAAGCTCCTGAACTATGAGAGAATACAGTAATTTCTGTTGTCTTCGCTCAAGTACCGATGCATGAAAACTGTATGGAGACAAAAGTTTTGATTCCACATAGTTTTGTACTGGGGATTGAGCCTGGGGCCTTTGCCCTGAGCTGCATCCTCATCCCTTTTATTTATTTTGAGGCAGATGCCCAGCTGAGACTCAAACTTGTGATCCTGCTTACCTTAATCTTCCCAAGTGCTGGGATTACAGGTATCTGACACTATGCCCAGCTAAACTAGTTGATTTCTGAGATTTCCTTTCCAGGTATTCTCTGATTCTGAATCCCTTTTTCCATAGAACAATCTCACTCAGATTTTATAAAAGAAACCGGTGGAAGACTAATATAGTACTTACTAATATAGGTATTTTTTTAACTGTTACTTTTTTTGTAGGTACCTGATTTTACATTAATAAAGTAAACATCCAAATATTAATCGCTAGGTTTGTATTATTTTATATTGTTTACTGTACTGTGTTTCCTGCTTATTCATTTACGAAGGAATTTTATGTTTCTCACTTGAGGTGGCAGTATTTAAGTAATGAAAGTAATGTGTTAATCAGGGTGACATATATAAAAGGTTTTTTATTGTTAAAATTTGTAGTAGTTCTCATCTGCATTCATTATCAGATGGCATTATTTTGCATAAAGAATTTATCTTTTTTATAGTGCTCTCTCAGAAGAGGAAAAATCTACATTGCGTGCAGGGCTCATCACCAACTTTAATGAACCAATAAACCAGGTTAGTGAGAGAACAAATGCTAATTATTTTTTGTCTTCTCTTAATTTTTGCTTTTTTTCCCAAGCTAATCTGTTTCTTGGCATTAAAAATCCTCATTGTTTCCTTTTGTGATTTTTTTTTTCATTTTTGACTTTTTTTATATTCAACTTGTCCTCTGGTTTTTAAAATTTTGAGATCCAGTTGTAGCTGTTAGTAGTTTGGGTTAAATTTGGCTATTAATGACTTTTTATTTATTTATTTATTTATTTATTTTTTTTGCGGCACCGGGGTTTGAACTCACAACCTCGCGCCTGCCAGGGCAGGCGCTTAAGGCACTGAGCCAAACTCCCAGCCCTGGTTTTTTGAGGCAGGGTCGCACTATGTAGCTCAGACCGGCCTTGTGCTCGCGTTGTAGCCCAAGCCGGCCTCGAACTCACAATGCTCCGCCTACCTCAGCCTCCCGAGTGCTGGGATTAAAGGCGTGCGCCACCACACCCGGTTTATTAATGACTTTAAATACAGAAATCATTGAAAAATATACTTGTATATTTTTCAGTTTTTTCTGTTTGTGAGCCAGTAAATAAGCAAATCTTTAAATAATTATCATTTTACTACATAGAAATTGTATTTTTAAAACAGGAAGAAACAATTTATTGCATGCTGAAGGCCTGGAGGTATGAGACTGTGGAAATTAATTTGAGTGATTTAAAGATGATCTACTCTTTTCCAACTTTTTTTTCAATATACAGGATGGCTTCAGGTTTTTATCTTTTTCCTGCATTCATGTCATTTTCAATTCCCACTACCTTGTGGCAGGTAGATAGTAGATCTACCTTATAGTGAAGCTTGATTTCTTGTGGGTAGATGCCTAAAGAGGAAATGTATTGATTCATCGTAATTCTTTCCCTTCTCTCTGAGACCTTAATCTCCTGTGTTCTGGCTTTCTAGACTTCAGTTATATTTGTTTCCTAAGACTAGCATAATAAATTACTGGGTGTTTGAAGACAATAGAACAGCTTTCCCCTTACAGTGAAGTTTTCTTCTAAGAATAAGTTTGGTTTTACTCATAGGTATAAAAATTCTTAATTTTTCCAGGATAATATTTATTATACTTGTTTATTTCAATTTTAAAGCAGGTTATATTTGGCAGTAGTTCTGATGTTTTATGGTGATCTGTTTAGAAGTTCTCAGTTCTTTGTTTTCACAAAGAAGATGTGAGATAATAGAGAATGGAGTTATTTTTACTAGGGCATGAGATAGGTGGATTGGGGTTTGGGTGACTGCATTTGTGTTCTGTCAGTCGATATTTGTGAAACACTGGAGAAATACAATTGTATAAATATTTAATATTTGATATCAATTTTTACTTTTAAGTTAGTGATTCTTAAACTTCATAGCTGCAGATGTTTTTTTATTACTGCTAAAATTGAATACTTAAAAGGATTATATCTGTTGATATTTACTGTATTAGAAATGAAAACTAAGAAATTTAGTTACTAATTTTAAAAGTAATAAAACTATACATAGTCAAATTTAACTAGAAGAATGACTTTATTTTGTACTTTTACTTATCTCTTTAGTGTCTGACTATAAAGAAGGCATTTAGATTTTATTTCTGCTTGTTCATGTGCTCTGTTGTGTTGTATTATTTTGGTAGATGCATGTGAACAAAACTAGCTTTACACTTAAAGGTTGTTGGGGAAGCCAAGACTGCAGGCTTGTAAAAGACACTAGAGGCGTACAGTCCTACAGTTTGAGAACTACTGTCTTAAATATTTGTTCTGTGAGAGTTTAACTGTTTTTGTCAAATGTTTAATTAACCAAAAAGGTAACTTTTAACTGAATGCATTCCTTGTTCATTTACTTTGATTTCATACATTTATTTCTGATTACATTTTTTCCCTCTAGATTGCAACTCAGATTGCAGTGCTAATTGCAAAAGTTGCTCGACTGGATTGTCCTAGACAATGGCCTGAACTCATTCCCACTCTTATAGAGTCTGTGAAAGTTCAAGATGATCTTCGACAGCACAGAGCATTACTTACCTTCTATCATGTTACTAAGACACTGGCATCTAAACGTCTGGCTGCTGATAGAAAACTGTTTTATGATGTAAGTTACTTAACATAGTTAATTTGATTATGGACATGCTACTTGTGTGAAAAATAAATGTTTTCTCTGTTAATATGATTGAAATATTATGAACATATTCTAATTTTAACCTGTGTAGCGATATAAATGGAAAGATCACTTAGCACTGAGGAGGACTGGTTGGTAGGCAGCATTTTCAAAGCAAAGAGGCTTGAGGCGAATGAAGTAGTTCAGATGAAGTAATAGTTCTCCTGAGTAGAGCAGTAGTAAAAGGAACAGTTAGGTGAGCATAGAGTTGAAATTTGGGAAGTAGAAATGGCATGGCATGCCTTGGGTAGTTGGTGCATATAGAACTGATGTACCACTGGGAACTGGTTTGTTGTAAAGAGTTTTTTCCATTCACTTGCTTTGGTGATTTTTTTTTATTTGACTTTTGCCTTTTTGCCTGCCTACATATGTGGGTTCATTTTTTTCTTTCTTCCTTTTTTCCTTTCTCTGTTCCCCTCTCCCATTTTTTCTCTTTCATAGTGTAGATGATTGATCTCAGGGCCTCTTGCGTGTTAGGCAAGCACTGTACCACTAAGCTACATCCCTTGACTGTTTTTGACCTTTCAAATAGTGATTTTTTTTTTTTTTTTTTTGGTACCGGGGATTGAACTCACAAATAGTGATTTTAATATTGTGTGTTCTTATCATTTTGGGCTATGCCATGCATTGCTAGTGAATCAAAGTGTTTGTTACAGTGTTGTGTTCTTGCTTACCTTTGGTAATTGTAGAGCAATTAAAGTTAGATAATTTGAAATCTTACATGATTATATGATAGTAGGGCTCACGAAACAATTTTAGGTATGTTCTTAATTATGAATGCTTTCCAGAAAAAGATACAGTAACAGTGTTTTGTAAAAAGTTTTTTTCCGACTGGGCTTATTGGTGTAATCCCACTACTTGGGAGGCTGAAGTAGGAGAATTACTGTGAGTTCAGGGCCAGCTTGGGCTTCGTAGTGAGTTCAAAGCCATCCTGAACTACTTGGGGAGATCCTGTCTCAAAAAAATAAAAGTTTTTCCCTCCCTCCTTCTCTCTTCTCTCTTACCTTCACTTGCTCCTTGCCTCCCTTTCCCCGTGCCTTCTCCAGTGGCTGCATTTATTGCTCATGTTTTTCCCCAAGAAAGAGGCTTTCCCCTTGGAGCTTCCAAGGTTCCTTTGGCTCCTGAATTTAGTGTGTGGTCTTTTTTTGTTTTGGTGATGGGGATCGAACTCACAACCTTGCGCCTGCCAGGCAGGCACTTAAGCCACTGAGCTAAATCCCCAGCCTCTAGCATGTGGTCTTAATCAGCCTTTCCAAGATTTCCTCTCTTCTGACTTCTACTCTAGTCTCTACTTCATCTCTCATAATTAGTGGAACTTTGTTCTTAAAGGAGGTAGCTTAGTTCTGGGTGCGAAGCAGTCTAATGGAAGGAGCTAAGTAAAGGGAGAGTACTGGAAGAGATTTCTAGGAGACAGTATACCTGTTCTAGTTCAGTTCTTTTATTATAATGCTATTATTCTTGGATAACTCCCTGGCCAACTGTCTGTCTCTGAGGACTCTGTTTAGTTGGAGTGTACAGTGTAGTGCCTTGGTATGGGGAAGGGGAGAAGGGGAGAAGGGAAGAGTAGTGTACATCCTTAAAAGTGTTAGTTTCCAATCTGTTAAGTATAGATTGAAAGGTTTCTGGGCTTTGGAACCTTCACTTTGAGTTTATGGCTTCAGAATCTGTGTTTTTGTTGTTTATTGAGACAAGGTCTTATTATATAGTTCAGGCTGGCCTAGAACTCAGCACGTGGGAGGCAGTAGGACTGTAAGTTTGAGAACAACTTGAGGTGCATAGTGTGTTTAACATCACCCTGGAATATAGCAAGACCCTGTCTCAAAAAAAAAAAAAAAAAATCAAAAGATGTGTTGGATGGGCTGGGCGTGGTGGCTTTCTGTTAATCCCAGCACACCAGTGGCTAAAGCAGGAGGATTGCTGTGAGGTCCAGGACAGCCTGAATTACACATCGAGACCCTATCAAAAAAAAAAGTTTAATTGAAGGTACATGTCTGGGAAGTTAACATTATATAGAACATTTTTGCTGGTTAAAGCTGCTCCCATCATTTTGGTATCTGAAGTGTAGGAAATCATCCTTTTAATATGTTTGCAGTAGTGCCACAATAGTCTACCAGTACCAAATTATTTTGCCATACAAAAAAATATAAACTCATAGTTGAGGTAATTGCAATGAGAGAGTAATACAGGGTATACTTAAAACTGCTACCAGCTGCTCAGTGTGTCCCAACAATTTTTATATCCATTCTTCCTTCCATATTAGAATAGATTAAATTTTTTTATTAGTAGTGCATTTTAGTTATAGTGATCATATTCATCATAGGGAATTTGTACCTGTACATGATGTAACTTGGGTTTTTCTTTTCCCATTCCCGTACCCTCCCTTCAACCCCTTGTTATTTACAAAAGCTTTGTAGAATAGATTAAAATTTTCACAGATGACAAATTACAAAATCAGCAGTTGAGAGTGAATTGCTTTGGAGTAGCAAACTTGAGCTTGATTTGACTCAAAAAGGAATTCATTTTCTGTAAAACAGTGTGTTTTTTCAAACACGAACCTGGATATTAAAAAATTGGCACTAACTTAAGTTAAAATCAAAATGTAAAGTATCTGAAGGCAAGAAAATGTAAGGTACAAATAGTAATTCTAATATAATTATATGTATTAACTAAATAATTTTTCACAATTGTGATGTTCCCACAGATGCATATGCTATGGTGAATGATGTAATCTGAACCTAAAAAAAGATGAAAAGGTCTTTTGAAAACAATACTTAGTTTTAGAAATATGATTGAACAATCATGAAAAAGCCTGTTTTTCAGGAAAAGTGTCTCTTTGTATGAGTAGGGATTTTCAGCAACAGATTTATGATTCTTTTTTAAAAATTCTTTTTTTTTTTACTTTAAAGAGAATAAAATCAAACAAAATCAAACAGAATAAAGCCAATCAAAACAAAACAGTGAAAGTGGTACAGAACTTCAAAACAGGACAATAGGAAGTCAACAATGGCTACCGTAATATATTTTGTTATCTTCACAATAGTTGTCCATACCATCAGACATAGTAAAATCAAATAAAACAGAATAAAACCAATCAAAACAGAACATTAAATAAAACAAAACAATAAACTGGAACAAAACCAAACAGTGAGAACAACATTGGATTTCAAAAACAAGACCAGGAAATCCCCCATATTTGCTACATTGCATACTGCCATCCTCCCAATAGATGCTCAAACTACTGGCCTCAGGCCTGTGAAGTCAGTCAAATAATACAAGCATTTAGGTGTTTCTGTTCCTCAGTTGCTATCCACTCAGCCTGTCCTCTGAACCAGCCGGTTGCTTACGGGGGCGGGGGATTTGGGGTGGAGTGGGGTGGGGGATTCTTGATTCTCAGCCTGTGTGCTGTTCAGCTCATAGGAGGGGCGAGTTGGCTTCTCTTCCTGGGTGCTGCATGGGTTGTGAGGCTTATGGGAAGGCAAACTGGCTTCTTCTTGTGCTCCTCCCAGACCCAGCATGACTTCTCAAGAGTAATGATTCTTTAAAATTTCCTTTCAGTTCTTAGGTACAGTGGATTGATTTATGGGTATATGATTTTATCCTAGGTTAATCTATATATGCATTAAAATTTTGAGATTGCCAAGGAGGGTGGCATGTGCCTGAAATCTGGCTACTCAGAATGCCTAGGTGGAGGATTGCTTGAGTCTAAGAGTTCAAGGCAACCCTAGCAACATAGAGAGACTGTATCTCAAAAAAAAAAAAAAGTTTCAGATGGAAATCTTAGTTATAACATAATTTAAATACAGATAATTGCATTTATTATTTATGCTTTGAAATGACAGGGATTGAACCCAGGCCTTTGGCATGCTAGACAAGTCCTCTACCACTAAACTACACCCCCAGCCCAAGTGTTCATCATTATACTGTCAGAGTATGTTCACTATTGTAGAAATCTTCTGTGGTACCTTTTTCATCCCTTTCTTCCCTCAATCTCTTGAAAACAGATTGTTTCGCTGGTTACACAGTTTTGCCTTTTGCAGAATGTAATGTAGTTGATAACATGCAGTTTTGTATCTTTTCAGATTAGCTTCTTTTACTTCTTTATAAAAATTTTTTTTCCCTTCATGTCTTTTAATGGCTTGATAGTTCATTGCTTTTTAGCTCTTAATAACATTCTGTCGTCTGGATGTACCACAGTTTCTCCTTCAATCTATTGAAGGACATCTTAGTTACTTCAGGTTTTGGCAGTTATGAATAAGGCTTCCATAAACATCTGTGTATAGTTTTTGTGTGATGTTTTCAGCTTTTTTGGGTAGATACTAAGCAGCATGATTGTTAGATTGTATGGTAAGAGTTTTTTTTTTTTAAAGAAATCATAAAACTGACTTTCAAAGTGACTGTACCATTTCACATTTTCACTAGCAAAAAATAAGAGATCCTGTTGCTCTTTGTCAGCATTTAGTATTGTCAGTGTTGTGGATTTTGGCCATTTTAGCAGGTGTCTAGATCGGATAGTTCATTGTTATTTTAATTTGCATTTGACATATGATGTAGAACTTTATTTATTTATTTATTTATTTATTTATTTATTTATTTATTTATTTTTTGGCACCGGGGATCGAACTCACAGCCTCACGCCTGCCAGGGCAGGCGCTTAAGCCACTGAGCCAGACTCCCGGCCCTTAGAACATTTTTTAATGTGCTCTGTGTTTTCTTTGGCAAGGTATCTGTTAAGGTCTTTAAGTTATTTTTAAAATCAGGTTGCTTATGTTATTGCTGGATTTTAAAAATTGTTTGTATATTGTTGATAACAATCCTTTGTATGAAATGCCTTTTGCAGATATTTTTTTCCTCTCTCTGTAGCTTCTCTTTCATTCTCTTTACAGTTTTGCAGAGGAGAATTTTTTAATTCTAATAAAGTCCAGCTTGTAAGTTCTTTATTCCATGGATTGTGCCTATAGTGCATCAGCTAAAAAGTCATTGCTAGACCCAAGGTCATCAGATTTCATCCTCTGTTTTGTTGTTGGAGTTTTTATATGTTTTATAGGATGTTTGCATTTTTATCACCTTTTTTTCCCCCCAGAAACAAGTCTTTCATATGTTTGATTTTATTGCTTTACTTATGTGTCTTCTTGGCATGTCACTAGGACTTTGAACTAATGAACTCATGGAATTTTTGCTATGTAACCAGTTTGCAATTTTGCTGCATATCCAGCTAAGCTACATCTCCAGTTAAGGTTTCTAAATTAGAAGACATACTCTTATTGAGAGACTACAGCTGACTTCTATTACCTTTCAACTGTATTATTTCCAAGGTGATTTTTTTCACCTTTATCCCCTCCTCAAACCTTTTGTCTAACCGTCTGAATTTAACAGCTTCAAAGGTGTCGTCACGTTAGCTTTTCCTCTTTGCTGGATATCATGTCATCTAAAAATTTCAGTGCAAATCTATAAAAACAGTTTTAAAAAGGACACTTTCTGTAACCAGTTTTTATTAGAAAATTTTTAAGACTGGATATTAAGAATTAATCTTAAGTTCTGCCTAGGAGTCAACAGACATTGAATGCTTATTGGGAACAAGAGATGTGTACAATATTGAGGGAGGCAAAAGACATTAACAGTAGTTCATAGGGAAGCTCATAATCATACAAACTTGACAGAAGTCAGTAGGAAGCTACTAAAACATGCCATGAAGGAAACTTAATTATATTGTGTAAGTATTATAGTAAAAGATAAAACTTGGTAGAATTTTAAGAGCTAAAGGGCTCGTGAGGACTAATGGTCCCACTAAAAAGCATATGCTGTATTTGGATGGTAATAAGAGAGTACTGTGTAGCAAAGCAAGTTGTTATATGTTATATTCTTTAGAAGAGCCTTCTTGATGAGTCATTATGTTCTCTAAATACAACTGAAGTATATTCATCAGCTTTCTGTAGCTGGGACAAAAAAAAAAAAAAAACCAGACACCCATAGTTTAAGAGGAGAGGTTCATTTTGGCATAATTTCAGAGGTTTATTGGTTGGCTCCAAAGCAAGACATCATGGTAGAAGGACATGGTGGAAGAAGGCTGCACAACTCATGGGAGAAATGGGAAAGAAGCAGCGTGGGTTGGAAAGAACCAGAGAGGAAGGGGCCAGGGACTAGATACATTCCCTAAGTTCATGCCTCCTATGACCCATTCTTGGTTGTTTCTTTTGTTATGTAAAAATTTAAAAATTTGGTATGATCCCATTTGTTGGTTCTTGGTACTATTTCCAGTGCCAGTAGGTTTCTGTTCAGAAAGTCCTTGCCTACGCCTGTAATTTCAAGTGTTTTACCAGTTCTGTATTTCAACAGGTTGTGTTTCTGTTTTAACATCTAGTTCTTTGATTTGTTTTGTTTTTAATTTAGTACATAGTGAGATGTGTGGATCTAGACTCAATTTTCTCCAGCACCATTTATTTCTTCTAGTATATGTTTCTTCTAGTATATGTTTTTGGTGCTTATGTCAAAGATCAAATAGTGGAATGTGTGTGGGGTTGTTTCTACATCCTCTCTTCTGTTCCCATTGATCCTCCTGTTTTTGTGTCAGTACCATGCAGTTTTAAAATTTTATTTCATTTATTTATTTATTTGTAGCACTGGGATTGAACTCACAACCTCATGCCTGCCAGACAGGCACTGAAGCCACTGAACCAAACTCCCATACCTAGTTTTTTGAGACGGGGTCACACTATGTGGCTCAGGCTGGCCATGCACTCGCGTTGTAGCCCAAGCCGGCCTCGAACACATAACACTCCTCCTACCTCAGCCTCCTGAGTGCTGGGATTAAAGTTTAAATTTTATTTTAAGGAGAATAGAACCAAACAAAACAGAATAAAGACAATCAAAACAAAACGTTGAAAGTAATACAGGACCTCAAAACAAGATAATAGGAAATCAACAATGGCAACCATAATGCCTGTTGTTGTGTTTAGAATTGCTGCCCTTACCATCAGACATCATAAAACCAAACAAGAACAGAATAAGACCAATCAAAATAGAACACTGAATAAGGCAAAACAATAAAATGGAACAAAACAAAACAGAATAATACTGGATTTCAAAAACAAGATATAAGGAAATCCCTTATAGTTGTTACATTGCATATTGTTATCCTCTTAATAGATGCTCAGACTACTGGCTTAGGCCTGCAGTCAATCAAACAATACAAGCATTAATTTGTTTTTGTACCTCAGTTGCTATCAACTCAGCCTGTGTTCCTCCCAATCATCCAGTTTCTTATGGGGAAATGGAGTAGGGTGGGTTCTTATTTCCCAACCTGTGTGTCCACTGGCTCCTAGGAAGGGTGAATTGTCTTCTTGTTTCTCCTCCTGGGACCCTCATGGCTTCCGCTGGCTCCTGGGAAGGGCGAGTTGGCTTCTTTTTCTACTTCTGGGTCCCACATGGCTTCTGCCGACTCACGGGAGGGGCAAATTGGCTTCTTGTTTCTCTTCCTGGGCCCCATGTGGCTTCTTCTGGCTCATGGGAGGGGTGAATTGGCTTCTTGTTTTTCCTCCTGGGCCCTGCACCATGCAGTTTTTATCACTGCAGATTTGTAATATAACTTCAAATCCAGGATCGCGATGCCTCCTGCTTTGCTCTTGTTACCCAAGATTGCTTTTGCTATTCTGGATCTCTTCTGGTTACATGTGAATTTGAGGGTTGTTTTTTCTAGTTCTGTAATGAATGCTTTTGGTATTTTGATTGGAATTGCATTAAATCTATGCATTAGTTTTGGAAGTATGGCCATTTTGACTGTTGGTTCTACCTACCCAGAAACAGGGAACATCTTTTCATTTTCTGATGGCCTCTTCTGTGTACTTCATTTTAGAGTACTGTACTGGTTTTTATGATAGTGGTCTTTTACTTTCTTGCTTAGGTTAATTCCTAAGTAATTAAGTATTTTATTAACATCTATTTCTATATATATTAGTTTCTTTCTCAGTGGATTCATTATTGGTGTACAGAAACACTGTTGAGCTTTCTTGCTACACTGCTGAATTTGATTATAATTCTAGGAGTCTTTTGGTGGAATTTTTTGTGTAGAGGATCATGTCATCTACAAATGATAATTTGATTTCTTCTGTTCATATGCATACATCTGTTTTATTTTTCTTGCCTCATTGTTCTTATTAATGTTTGGAGCACCGTGTTAAACCAGAGCAGTGGCAGTGGGCATCCTTGTCTTGTTCCTGATTTTAGAGAGAAAACTTTTAGTTCAAGAAAGAATTTTCTGATATGAAGTTAACTTTAAGAAAGAGAGCCTAAAGGTAATTAACTTGATCTTTAGAAAAGTAGAAGAGGAGCTGTTGCTAGGGTTGTAGCTTGGTGCTATAGCACTTAGTTAGCATGCACAAAACCCTGGATTCTGTCCTTAACACCACCAACAGCAACAACAAAAGATTCTGTGCACTAAACAGAAGGGCCATTGAGTATAGCATTGGTGTATATCCTTTTAGTACTCTTATTAATTTGTCATAGGAAAAAGGCCTTGAATAAGAATTGTAAAACTTTATACCAAAATCCATATAGTTGCTTTTGAAGCAATGCTAATTTATACTTTTTCTTTTACACACACATTCATCTGTTCCTGTAACAAATATTTGGGTTCCTACTCTGTGCCAGTTTATTGGATGCCTGAGATAACAGCTATCAACAAAGGTGGGAGGACAGTAGTTTTATCTCCTAAATTTATATGAAGTTGATAGGTTATATACACAAAATCCTCGTTTAGGCACTTTAAAACAGGTCTATGACTGTAGCTACACTGACTTTCCTAGGACTGAACTGTATTTTTTACTTTATAAAAAGATAGGTGTAACATGTGTGAGAATGTCCTGCATTGGTAGCAGATAAATAGCTGAGAATCATTAGCAATTTGGAAATTGCTTTTGAGGTATTTTACTTACTAAAGCTTTTGCCTGACACTTTTTGATAGTTTGATGTATAGTATATGTCATGGTTAAGCAAATTTATATTTAAACTTTGTATTAAAGAAAAAAGTGATTATTATTAAGGTAACTGCATTTTTGGCTATTGTGAAAGTCAGGTGTTACTGAAAAATTTTTAATGGAAAATTTTAAAGGTATAGAAAAGTAAAGTAAAAAGAGGAATTGCCCAACGGACATCTAGATGTGACTGCCAACACTTTACTATTTGGCTTTATCACTTTTCTTGTAAGGTACTTTGAAGTAATTTAAAGATTCATATATATTGTAGTTCTTCCACATTACTCTGTAAAATGATAAACTTTTTGAATAGTCCTAAATAACCAAATTTTGATCACGTTATTTGCTGTTTTACTTCTGTTTTTTCAATTTAAGCTGTCACTTAACTTACTGCACCTAAGAAAAGTAAAGATAGCAATTTGACATCTTTTAATAGTTTTATTGAATATTCTATGTTATTCTTAATTTTTTTTTTGTTTTGTTTTGTTTTGTTTTTTGTGGTACCGCAGATCAAACTCACAACCTTGCGCCTGCTAGACAGGTGCTTAAGCCACTGAGCCAAACTCCTGGCCCTAGTTTTTGAGGCAGGGTCGCACTATGTAGCTCAGGCCGGCCTTGTGATCACATTGCAGCCGGCCTCGAACTCACAACACTCCTCCTACCTCATCTTAAATACATTTTTACAAGTAGTTAGAGGTAGGAAAATGAATAATATGGTGGTTATTTTGCATTTGATTGTGTTTCTTTGGAAACTTTTAATTTAGAATAGTACTCATTTTCTTTTTCTTTGTGCTGTTGTCTTGCAGAAACCAAGTCATTTGTCTCGTAGAGTGTCCCATCTTTTTCTTGCTCTTCTGGTTTAGACTAAAGCAGATTTTAGGCTGGGCATGGTGGTATATGCCTATAATTCCAGCACTCGGGGAGGCTGAGGCAGGAGGATCACTATGAATTTGAGGTCAGCCTGTTCAACATAAGTGAGTTTGAGGTTAACTTGTGCTATATAGTGGACCCTGTCTCAAAAAACAAAACAAAGCAAACAAACAAAAAAACAGATTTTAGTGTCTCTATTTGTTGTGTTGATGTTAGGAATGGGTTACATAACTGATTTTAAATTATTTTGGTGATAACTTTTCTTAAGGGAAAATTGTGGGGGCAGTGGTTCCTAGGCTAATGATGCTTAAGAATACTTGAAGTACTAGGAGAAATAAACTTACTATAACAACTTGTTTTTTATACTTTAAAGAGTCAAGTCTGTGTTTCTCAGTAAATGTTACTATACAGTCAGTAGGTGGCACTGTTTCATCTGGTTTAGAGATACAAAATGCAAGTAGTATTTGAGGTTTTCATTAACCAGTGCCTGAAGTATTTTATTAAATAATATTTGTATATTATCTCACTGAATATTGCCCCCTCCACATTCTTTAGAAGGAAATGTAGAAAACCATTTTTGTTCTTCCTACTTGCTTGCTTCATTACTTTGTCTTTCCTACTTGAGGCTTCTATAAGCATACACCAGTTGATGTTTTCTATAGCAGATAGTAGGATATACATAGCTTGTGGATATATGATAGTTTACAGTGTGTTTTCCCCTCCTTTATTCCAGTGATTTCTTCATCTGTTTCTCAGGTTTATATTTAGGCTGAAAGTATTAAAGAAAAAATTATTTGACTGGGTGTGGTCACACATGCCTGTAATCCCAGCACTTGGCAGGTTGAGTTAGGACTGTGAGTTCAAGGCCAACCTGGACTACATAAGGAGATACCCCCTCCCCGCGACTCCAATCAAACACTGGTTATGGATGGTAAGACCAGCTTTATTTGGAGGATAATACTACAGTAGAGTTTTACAGTAGGGGAGAAAAATTGGGCACAACTCTGAATACAAGAAATAGTGAAAATTTATAATGAAGAAGCAGAGTACAAGGTTACTGGATGGAAAGTTACTAAGAGGATAGGAGATAGGGGAGAAGGTATGGGAATGGGAAGTAAAAATGATTATGATGTGATATGTATATGTACCAGTTCCCCAAGATGATTATAATTATTATGTATCATGAACATATACAGGTACTAATGAGAAAAAGAAACAACAACAAAAAGAAAGACATTAGGAGGAAATAATGAAGTTTATAGCTAAACCACCTGATAGAATTTTTGCTGAAGGCACGCCAGAGTGATGAGATATCCTCTGGTGGATTATGATTATGAGGAACCTGATTAGATATTGGAAGTAATCAAATACTGTGAGCATGGTGGATTCTTATTTTGGTTTTTTGAGACAGGGTCTCACAATATAATGAACTCAGTATGTGGCCCTGACTGGCCTTGAACTCATGGCGATCCTCCTACCTCAGCCTCCTGTTTGCTGGGATTCCAGGTGTGCACCACCACAGCTGGCTTCATGGAGGATTCTTGATATAGAACCTTAGCAAATTTCTTGCTAAAATTGGGTGATGTAAACACAGGGGAGGCCAAAAGAGAAGTGTAAAAAGTGAAGGCCGTGTAGGAAGAGGATTTAGTAGAACCCAATTACTGTTTGGCCTAGGAGAGGGGCTGTTTGTCAGAGGGCAGTGCATTGGTTCTAGATTACAAATAATCATCCCTCTTTGTGGAAAGAGTCCTTGTAGGCTAGCTATATCTTGAATTGGAGCTTTAATAGATGCCTCATGTCCTTCCCTTTGTAATTAGCTCTATAACTAGAATATGAAATGGGTTTATTTTGGTTTTTTGAGACAGGGTCTCACGATATAATGAACTCAGTATGTGGCCCTGACTATAGCTAGAATATGAAATGGGTTTTTAAACGTTTTAAAAAATGATTTCATGCATTTTTTATTAGTGTATGTCTGCCTTACATAATGATCATATTCATCACTCAGAATTTGTACCTGTATATAATATGTCTTAATTCTTTTTTTTTTAACCCCCATTCTCTTCCCCTCCCTTCAACCGTTCTTCCCCTCCAGGTTTTTTATAGTATTGTTTTTCACATGCTATATGCCTTCACTCAGAAATATCCCAAGCATGTTAGTTATGTGCCTTTCATGTTTGTATTCCTTATTTAAAGTAGCACTTTCATACTATTAGTTTTCAAGGGCAGAAGGGGGAGAATTACTAGGTCGAGATCTGGCTTTGCCATTATGTCTATTAATTTCTTATTGCATCATTTTACTTTAAGAAGTAGGAAGGCAGCCGGGTGTGGTGGCGCACGCCCTTAATCCCAGCACTTGGGAGGCTGAGGTAGGAGAAGCTTTGTGAGTTCGAGGCCGGCCTGAGCTACATAGTGCGACCCTGCCTCAAAAAACTAAGACTGGGAGTTTGGCTTAGCAGCTTACACACCTGTCTGACAGGCGCGAGGTTGTGAGTTCAATCCCCGGTGCCACAAAAGAAAAAAAAAAAAAAAAAAAAAAAAAAAAAAAAAAAAAAAGTAGGAAGGAACATTTCAAAAAGCAATGAAAATTAAGAATACAGTAGAACTTTCGATTACTTGAATTATTGAACTTTCTCATACATTTTTGGAGTCAAATTATAGATTGAAAACAAAATGATTGTATGGAATAAAATAGAATTTTATTTTAATGATTTTGATTCTACCATGATCAAATATCCTGTTTAATCTTAATTTTGTAACAATAACATTTTGTATGGTATTCAGAGGCTTTTTCCCCTCTGTTTGGGGGTAGGTGGGAATGGTTTTGTGTTTAATATGTGTTATGGCTATTGTATTTAGATTGTCTCCTCCAAAGCCTCATATGGTCATAGGTGAGGCTTTTTGGAAGTTACTGGATCTAGGGTGTGTGCTCCTGGGATTAAGGATGCGATGCTGGGATTAGTGGTTCAATGCTAGGATTTACAGTGCCCCATCCTGGGTGTGAGTGCTCTTAGGGTGGGTAGCATGGATAGACTATAAGGCACAGAAAGAGGGCTGCTGTAGTCACTTGCTGCTTTTTCTGTGTTCTGCCTGCCATGAACTGTTTCTCTGCTGCAATGCCCCTCTGCTATGCCACCTTGCCTTGGAGCCAGCTGATTATGGACTGAAACCTCTGTAAAGTATGAGCCAGAATACCCTTTTCCTCCTTTAAGTTTGGGTGTTAGGTATTTTATCTCAGCAATGAGAAAAGTAACTGAGACCATATGTATACTATAATTTATATTGCGCTTACAGAGGTAAAATTCTGTAAAGCAATAGTCTTCTAACACCAGAAGTAGTGCCTAGAAAAGTTACAATGATTAAAATATTTTTTCCCTTTTGCTCCATTATAAGACACTTTTGAAGAAAATCTGACCTGATTCACAGTATTATGCTAGTGATATAATGTGGCAGATTTTCCCTAAAATTTTCCAGGTCTCATTTGTTCTTCTGTTTGAGTTTACTCTTGCTTAAAATTGAGGAGCTAGGAAATGGTTACCATCACCATCTTTTTTTCGTCTCATTGAGTTTGGTGTGGAGGGTATTCAGAATTGGATGAAAGGTCTAGAGCTTTTATGATTAGTGAATGTGATTGGTTCCAAATTGCATCTATATGTGATTTGTATATATATTAATATATATGTACACACATATATTTGCATGTGTGTAGGTATATCAGCACATATATATCTGAGAAAAATATTAAATTTCTATTAGCTATACCTTGTATAACAAATAATAGAACAAAAGGACACATTTTCTGTTGAATGAACTTTTTAGAGGAGTCTAATTAAGATAACTCATTGAATTCATATTTACTGCAGCAACGACTTGGATAAATGTGTGACATATTTCTGTCTTAGTTACTTTCTTGGCACTGAAACACAATACCTGACACTACACCTTGAAGGAGGAGAATTTTATTTTGCTCACAGTTTGTGGAGGTTTTGGTCCACAGTCAGCTGACTCCAAGGCAGGGGGCCATGGCAGAGAGCCGTGGCATAGGAGGGTTGCTCATGTCATGGCAGATAGGAAGCAGATAGAGAGAGAGAGAGAGAGAGAGAGAAAAGGAGAAGGGGAAGAGGGAAGGAGATAGATCTTTCCAGGCCATTCCCTCAGTGACCTACTTGAGTACATCATTCTTCACCTCTCAAATCACATTTAACTATAAACAGATCAGTGGACTAATCTACTAATAAGTATCACTCCCAGAGAATCCAGTCACCTGCTGAAAGCACCACCTGTGAGCACATGAGGCCTTTGGGGAGCATCTAGATAAAAGCTGTAGCAATTTCCCTTTTTTTGTAGTCATGAAAAGAAAATTTTATCACAATTCAATTATTATATAACCAGATTAATTATGTTAACATTGAGTTATGGAATAATATTTTCTTACTGATAGTTTGTATTTTGATATCACGTTTTAACAGTTAATTATGCAAATGAGGTTCTGAGACTGAGCCTGTGGGTTAAAGTGATAATTATGCAATTATGCACTTTGCTCTTAGGGAAGTTAGTCAACCTTTTTTTTTCTTTTGGTCTCAGTTTTCTTTTTTTTTTTTTTTTTTTTTTTTTTTTTTTTTTTTTTTTTTTTTTTTTTTTTTTTTTTTTTTTTTTTTTTTTTTTTTTTTTAAGTACATGTTTGTGATACTTAGTGATTACTTTCAGTGTGGAGTTTGGTACATATCACATCTTTATCATTTTTACTTCTCTTCTCTTGCCACATACTCTTCTCTCCCTCCCTCCCCAGATCTTCTTCCCATCTCTACAGTCTACCTTCCTTTTTTTGTTTTTTGTTTTGTCTTTTTGAGACAGAGTCTCATTGTACAGTTTAAGCTGGCCTAGAGCTCACTTTGTAGTCCAGGCTGGCCTCAAATTTGCAGAGAGCCTCCTGCCTCAGCCTCCCGAGTGCTGGAATTACATGTGTACACCACCATGCCTAGCTACTTCCCTATTTTTTAACATGACTAATCATTTTGCTCATTAAATTATTTACATTTTGCATTCCATATTCAAGAGACTATGTGATATTTAACATTTCTGACGGACTTATTTCACTTAGCATTATGGTCTCAAGATCCATCCATTTTCCTACTAATGACTCAAATTTACCTTTTTTGTATATGTACCACATTTTCATTATCCATTCATCTATCAATGGGCATATAGCCTGTTTCCATGATTTAGTTATTATGAGTTGTACAGCTGTAAAGATGGATATGCATGTATCACTGGTTAGTTCTTTGGGACAGTACCTAGAAGAGGTATAGCTGGGTCAAATGGAGTTTCTATTTTTAGTTCATTGAGAAATCTCCATACTGATTTTCAGTGGTTGTACTAGTTTATTATTCCCATTAACAATGTATAAAGGTTGTTTTTCTTTCCGGATCCTTGCCAGCATTTGTTGTTTTTTTGAGTCATTGATAATGGCTATTCTTAGTGGAGAAGGTAAAACTTTAGTGTTGGTTTGATTTGCATGTCTTGATACCTCAATTTTCCTAATTTAAAAGGGGAATGATAATATGTATTTTTTAAGATTATAATGAGCCAGGTGTGGTGGCACACGCCTTTAATCCCAGCACTCGGGAGGCTGAGGTAGGTGGAGTGTTGTGAGCTCGAGGCCGGCTTGGGCTACAAAGCGAGCACAAGGCCGGCCTGAGCTACACAGTGCGAGGCTGCCTCAAAAAACCAGGGTTGGGAGTTTGGCTCAGTGACTTAAGTGCCTGTCTGACAGGCGCGAGGTTGTGAGTTCAATCCCCAGTGCCGTTAAAAAAAAAAAAAAAAAAAGATTATAATGATTAAGTTAATCATTATAGGTAAGGCACTAAGTGTCTAGTGTAGAGTAGGATTCAGTAAATGTCTGCTAGTATTCTATTGTTAATATTATTATCACACATGGCATTGTTACTTAAATATTGTTTATTTATATGCAGTATTGGGGATTGTCTTAAGTTACTTTTCTCTTGTTGCTGGAACAAAATACCCCACACCCAAAATTAAACGAGGAAAGTTTTATGTAGCTCACAGTTTGTGGAGGTTTTAAGTCTATAATCAGCTGGCTCCAAAGCAGGGTGTAATGGCACAGGGGCAGCACTTCAAGGCTGCAGAAGAGAGCAAAAGCAACAAGAGGAAAAGGGGAAAGCAAGTCTCTTTTCTTCCCTTATATTGTATGCAGCCTGTTTGTCTACACCCTCTCCCTGCCCTCCTCTTGCACAGGCTCACCGTATTTTCAAAGTGAGGACTCTGGCCCCCTGCTGAATCACTTAGTTAAACTTCTAAACTTCTCAAGTTGAAATAGTGAACATCCTAGCATGGTAAAGACTTGTCCTCTACATGGTAGGATGTACAACTGCTGAGTTAATTAAACTTCTACCCATCTCAAGTTGACACAGTGTGTCAACCATTATAATCCACCCCTTGTCAACTTGGCAACCAGACGCATTTCTTTAAACCAGTTTCCAAAACACAGATATTCTTATTCTTACCATTTCACAACTTGAAAATTATAATACAGGTTTAATAATCCTTAAGTCTATCAATATTATATTACATTAGAACCATAACATTCTTTCCCTGATCTCCCAAAGACTCACACACATCCTTTTATACAAAAGGTGTTTTGTCCACTTGTAAGAGTTGTCAAAGTTCTAACAGTTGCAGCATTGCTGAAAAGTCCAAGTCTCAAGTCTCCTCCGAGATGTAAGGCAAACTCTTAGATGCAAACCCCTGTACAAATGAAAAGTTAAACACTTCCAGCATTCAGTGGCACAAGATAAACATGTTCATTCCAAAAGTCATGAACAGGGGGATACAAAGGATTGGGACCAAAGCAAGTCCAAAATTCAGCAGGGCAAACATTAAATCATATATTTCCATGTACACCATCTGAGGCAATCTGTAGCAAATTGTGAACTCCAAATTGTGATTGAGTGTCTCCACCCCTGTGGCACTTTTGGTGGTTATAAGTCCCACAGCTTCTCTTATAGGCCTGCTTTGCTCTCTTCTTGCAGCTTTTCTTAGATGGTCAACATTTCTAGCTTTTCCGAACTTTTGGGGGTCTTCACTGCACCATTGGCTTCACACTCACAGCTTTACACGTTGCCCTCTCAGAGACACACTGCCTGGCCTCCCAGGCCTTCTGAAATAGGGGTGGAAACCTTCTTAACCTCATCACTCTTGCATTCTGCATGTACCTAAAACCAATACCACATGGATGATGCCAAGGTCTGCTGCCAGCTAGAGCACTAGGCAGATTTCTCTCTCTTCTTGGCTATAAGGGTTGAGTGCCTGGATCACTGGGCACTCTAAATCCAATTCTGAGAAACAAATTTTCTATGCTGCCACCATTTTGGAACATGATTTGGCCACTGCCATTCTGAAACATGATGCTCTGTGGCTTTCTCTTCAAAGCAAAGTCTTTTACTTTTGCAGCTTTAAGGCTGCAAAGGGTTGAGACTTGCTGCTTTTTTTTTTTATACCGGGAATCCAACTCTACCTTGTACTTGCCAGGCAGGTGCTGTTCCACTGAGCTATATCCCTGGCCCTATTGACTGCTTTTTGTGATGCCTTCAGACCATCTTGTTTAGTCTCCTGTTCCTTCTCGGTAGTTGAGATTTCCACAGGTCTTTCTTTGCAGTCCACAGCTTTATTGGAGCATCCTTTCTGGCCAAACTCACAATGTTTTAAATCATCCTGCTGAGCTCTTTACTGTTGATCTGTAAATATAAATCTGGCTAAAAGCACCCAACTATAGCCATGCCACCACCTGAACATTCGACTGCCTTGAAATTTCTTCTACCATATTAATTAGTCCTCCACCCTTAATCTTAGTCTTAGGCAAAGTCTCTGGACATGAGCAAAATGTAGACAAACTTTTTGCTAAGCTGTATATCGTCTGGAGTCTAGCACCCAATGCAGTCCTTCCCAGCAGAAACCTCCTGAGCCTGGTTTTTACTGGCAGGATTTCTGTCTGCCTGCTGGTCTTCTGTACTCTGACCAGAATCTCCCATACAGAATAGCCTAAGGTGTTCCAGCGCTGCTCTTTCAGGCAACATCTCTGAACCTTTCCTAGAAGCCATTCCCAATTGAACTACATGGTCCAGGTTGTCACAGCAATGACCCCACATCTCTGGTACCAAATTCTGCCTTGGTTACTTTTTTCTCATTGCTGGGACAAAATACCCAACACCAAAATTAAGATAGGAAAGGTTATTTAGCTTGCAGTTTCTGGAGGTTCCAGTCCATAATCAATTGGCTCCAAAGCAGGGTGGATGGCACAGGGGCAACACTTCAGTTCACAGTGCAAGAGCAAAAGGGATAAGCAAGCATCTTTTCTTCCTTATATTGTATGTAGGCTGTTTGCCCACACCATCTCTGCGCTTTCCTGTTGTACAAGCTCAGGATGTTTACAAAATGAGAACCCTGACCCCCTGCTGAATTACTTAGTCAAACTTCTCAAGTTGACACAATGAACAGCATCCTAGACTGATAAGGGCATGTCCTCTATACCCCAGGATGTAGAACTACTGAATTAGTTAAACTTTTGGACTTCTCAGGTTGGCACAATGTATCAACTATAACAGGGATCAAATATTTTTGTTTTAATTAAATTAAATTAAATTTAATTTAATTAATTGTTTTTGTTTGGTACTGGGAATCAACCCCAGTCCTTGAACATGCTGAGAAATTGTTCTGCCACTTAGCTGTACCCTCAGTATGATAATACGTTTTAAAAGAATTCAAATGATTTCATATAAAACTCTCCCCAAATTTCTATATAAATGCCATTTTTGTGAAGAGTTTAATAGAATGTGTATGTAGAAGTTACTATTAAATAGGTGTTTTTAAGGAGCAGATGCAAAGAGGGGCTATGAATAATTCAAGTTGTCATTTTGTTGTAAGCAAGAGACTAGTTCAGGGTATATTTTTTGCCCTTGACATTTGCTTATGAGATCTTTTGAGTTTTATTTATTATATAAAGACTTCAGTATAAAATTGATCTAGCAGTTATACATAGCACTACACATTTCATTGTTTTTGGTTGAAATATTTGCTACAGTAATAAACTTTATTTTGAAATGTAACTTTTTATGGAATTCACATTCTTTTTTGCCTCTAAATCTGTCTCTAGTCTTTCACTTTCCTAAAAATATTGTCAACCAATATGGTGAACATTTAAATTAAAAAATGTTTACTACAGTAAAAGACATAATTGCTGTTAATCCTCTCGTAGTACTCCTCTTTGCTTTGAACACACTTATCCTATCATTCTTTGTACTTTCTGAAGGGGTTCTGGAAGTCCTCTTTCATATATATCTCTAATTGCACTGTAGTGGCTGCCTTCATGTCCTATATTGATCTGGAAACTAACCTTTTGTTTTGAGTTGAGGAAAGACTCAGAAGGTAAATGGAACTAGATCCAGTGAATAAAGTGGAGGAGGAGACATTGTAATGCTTTTACAAGCTTGCCTTTGCATTGGGCAGCACTTATCAGTAGCATTCACCATACTTTTGATCACACCTCATAAGTGTGTCCTTGTAAGTGAAGACCACTTCCAGAACTGCTTTAGTAAGTGGCAAGAATTATGAAACATGTATTTGTAGCAAGGGGTAGTATCTTCAGTAGCAGTAGTGGTAATGTATCTTTCACTGTAATAAAATTTTTAAAAGTTGAGTAGTTACCATATATTTAATCACCCCTTGCATTGCACAGTGTTATGGCTTGTGTTTCGATGTCCACCTAAAGCTTCATGCAGTCATAGGTGGGGTTTTTCAGAGGTGACTGAATCTAGAGTGTGGGATTGGTTCCTGGTGCAGTGCTAGGCTCAAGGGCACTAGGATTAAGGGTGTGAGTGCTGTCACACTAAGTAGTTTGGGTAAGCTGTAAGGGATAGAAAGAGCTGTGGTTGGAGTTCCAGTAGCATAATTAGTTAGTGCATGGTACTTATACAGAAAGAACTGTGGTCGCCTCTTGTTACTTCTCCTGTCTTCTGCTGCCATGAACTGTTTCTCCTCTGCAATGTTCCTCTGCCAAGCCATCCTGCTTTGGAACTATCTCATTATGGATTGAAACCCCTACAAACTGTGAACTAAATAAACCTTTCCTCCTCTAATTTTGGGTGTGAGGTATTTTGTCTCAGAATTTGGTACCAGAAAAGTGGGGTTGGTTCTATGACTATACCTGACCATGTAGCTCAAGAACCTTTGGAATTGGCTTGTGGGAAGGGCAAGAGTTAGGAGAGGTTTGGATATGTTGCCTGAAAAAGTAGATTTGGAACACTGTAGGCTGTTCTGTATGGGAGATTTTGGTCAGAGCTCAGAAGACCAGAAGGCTGATAGAAACACTACTGGTAAAGACCAGGCTCAGAAGGTTTCTGCTGGGAAGGGGACTCTATTGGTCATTGGACTCCAGGTGATGTGTGTAATGCCTTGACAGAAAGTTTATATGCATTTTGCTCATGTCCAAAGACTTTGCCTAAGACTGTGATTAAGGGCAATACACTAATCTGGCAAAAGAAATTTCAAGGCAGTTGAATATCAAGGTGGTGGTATGGCTACCTTTGGGAATTTTTAGCCAGATTTATATTGAGAATCAAGAGCAAGGAGCACAGCAGAATGATTTAAAATGTTGTGAGTTTGTCCAGAAAGAAAGCTCTGTAAAACTGTGGGTTGCAGAGATAGAGCAGAGGAGATCTTGATTGCTTAGAAGGAACAGGAGAGTAGAATAGATGGCCTGAGAGAATCACAGGAAGCAGCAGGGTTCCACCCTTTACATCCTTAAATTTGCAGAAGTGATTTTTGTTTTGAGAAGAAAGCTGTGGAGCACCATGTCCAGAATGATGGTGGCCTAGATAATCCTTAGAATTGGATTCAGAGTACCTAGCAATCTAGGCAATCAAATCCTGCACTCAAGAGAGAGGGAAACCTGGTTACTGCTTCAGCTGGCAGCAGACCTTGGTATCGTCCATGTGGTGCTGGTTTTAGGTGCATGCAGAATTGAAGAATTGTCAGGAACGCTTCTACCTAGATTTCCAAAGAAGACCTGGGAGGCCAGGTAGTGTGCTCCTGGGAGGGCAGTGTGTGAAGCTGTGAGTGTGAAGCCAGGGGTGCTGTGGAGACCACAGTGGAAAAGCCAGGAATATGAATTGTCTAAGGAAAACTGCAAGGAGGGAGCAAAGCCAGCTCTAGAGAGAAGCCATGAGAGCTACAATCACTGAAAGTGCTGTATGCGGGGAGCTGCTCAAGCTGTTTGGCATTCACATCTTGCCACAGATTGCCTCAGATGGTGTACATGGAACTGTATGGTTTGCCCTACTGGATTTTGGACTTTGGTCCCAATCCTTTGTATCCCCGTTTGAAATTTTTGGAATGAAAATGTCTATTTTGTGCCATTGAATGTTGGAAGTGTTTAACTTTCTTTTCAATTGTACAGGTGCTCACAGCTAAGAGTTTGCCTTAAATCTCAGAGGAGACTTTGGACCTGGAATTCTCAGCCATGCTGAACCTGTTAGGATTGGCAACTCTTGGAGATGGACTAAATGCCTTTTGCATAAGGGGATGTGCATGAGTCTGGAATGTCAAGGGCAGAATGTTACAGTTTATGGTTAGATGTGCCCCCAAAGCCTCATGCCCTTTTAGATGAGGCTTTTTCAGAGGTAGCAGAATGTAGAGTTTGGGACTGATTTGTTGTGCAATTCTAGGATTAGGGGTTCTGGGAATGAGGGCGGGTGATTGCTGAATCAGTTCACTGATTAGATTGGTACTGCCTTAATGCCAGTAGACTGCATACAATATAAGGGACAGAAAGACGCTTGTCTCTCTTTTCCCTTGCTTGCTTTCGCTGTCTTCTGCTGCCGTGAGCTGTCGCCCTCTGCCATGTGCCACCCTGCCTTGGAGCCAGCTGATTATGGACTGAAACCTCTACACACCGTGAGCTCACTAAACCTTTGCTCCTTTAACTTTGGGTGTTAGATGTTTGTCTCAGCAAGAAGAAAAGTAGTTACGACAGGGAGATTAAAATTAGAAAAACATCAGACTGAAATGCAGACATTAGGATAAGTATTGTTTCAAGAAACTAGTACTTAAAGAGTGCGCACGTGTGTGTAGAGCAACAGACAGTGTGAAGCAGCGATGGTGAACCTTTTAGAGGCCAAGTGCCATGGGAAAGCTGGAATGAGTTTCAGCTTGGGAAGTTATCACCTGGCATTGCTACTCCTTTCCCATCTTGGTCATTGTCCTTATGTGCACTGTTATCCAATGCTGGGTTGACGGGGTGATGGTGAGTCCGCTTGGCCTACATGCCTGCAGACAGGGCTCTGTGTGCCTGCTGCGGCTTGCATGCCATAGGTTTACCACCACTGATGTACAGTATAGGATATGCTTATTGTTCTGCACTGTGGCTACAAATAATATGAAGCATTGCCATAAATACTGTGGTTTCTTTTAAATCTCACTGAAAATGTATGCTAAAAATTGTAAAACAAAAGTGACTTACTTTGTAGTTATAACTTATTATGTTAATCTGTAATATATTTTGAATAATTTTGTTGCTATGTCTTTACAGTTAGCTTCTGGAATTTATACTTTTGCCTGCTCTCTATGGAATCACCATACAGACACATTTCTGCAGCAGGTTTCTTCTAGCAATGAAGGTGCAGTTCTTAGCTCACTAGAAAGAACTCTACTGTCATTAAAAGGTACTCTTAAACTTGATGTATTTATTTGTGAAGTGGTGTGCCTCAGAATAGTTGTCTTCTGGATGGATTTTATGTAAGTTCCTGATTGCACTAGGAAAATAAAGGATTAATTTCTCCCTGAGGGTTTTGGCCTTACTGGGTTTTTTTGTTTTTTTTTTTTTTTTCCCTTGAGAATTGCTCTTCCTCTAACTTAGGAAAGCACAAATAGTTGAAGTGGAGATACTAGATTCATATTATTGTGGCTTTTTGTCTCTCAATATATTCCTTTCGCATACCTCTACTTTTTTTTTTTTTGCTTAACTTTTCTCATTGCAGGCTCCAAACACTTGCTTTGTGCCACTTACAGTCCTTAGGTCTTAGAGGGAAAACTTTGGCTGAGTTCAGTCTTTGAGCCCTCTTTTTCTGAGAAGCTCCATCTTTTATGTGTATGTCACAGGGTTATCTGAGTTTTAGAAGGTGATTGATGGGCTGCCGTTCCTGTAACATGATTTCCATTTCACCTTTTCTGGGCTGAGTTGCTTATCCTGATGAATATATTCCAAGGTTCTTTTCCCCTTGTAATAAACACACATTTGTATCATTCCTTTTTTTTCTCCATTCCATTATGTCTTCTGTTGCTGTTGCTGAGACTCTTCTAGTTGTAATTTTGTTTTGCTTTGGTTTTTCCTCTTCATTTTATCACATACAACCCATTTCTCTTACTACTAGTCATTTTTCATTCTTGTTAGTGTTACTTACATGTTCTTTTATCATCCTCTATACCTTGGAATTTCAACTGTTCATTGTTGGCACTATCCTAATATATTACATGTATTAAGCAGATAGTGGTTGTATAACCCCCAAACTGTTAGTTTTGTTTTAGACAGTGAACAAATGTGTGAATAATTTTAAAGGACCTTTGACAAATGCATTATATAGGTGTTAAACAAATGAGTAGAGATAGTGTTACCATCCTCAAGACAGAAATGTAAATGCTTTAGAAATGTTTCCTCAGAAACAATGAGGAGAATAAGGCTGATATAAGGCTGTGTATTACAAAACCATTTATGTAGTATTGTATTTAATGATTAAGGGATTTTCAAGAGTTCTTTTGATTGCAGGCTTTTCATGCCTTAATGATTTCAGAGCCTACTTCTGACCAAAAAAAAAAAAAAAAAAAAAAAAAAGTTTTGCTTTTACTGTAAGCTTGATTTATGCTTTTCATTATATTTCCATCTCATGGTCTTAAAAACACATTGGGTTTTTAAAGGGGTCTTGTCCTGGAAAATCTTTTTCTGGAATGAAGAAATATTTAGGACTAGGTTTTTGTTTTGTTTTGTTTTTGGTAGTAGGGACTAAACCCAGGGCTTTTTGTACTGATATCCTTTGCTCTTTCTGTTTTGAGAGATAATGTCTCACTAAGTTGCCTAGGTGAAACTTGAACTTTAGATCCCCCTGCTTAATCCTCAAAGTGCTGGATTTACAGGTTTGTTTTATAATTTTTGTAACATGTAATCTTTATTTAAGTTTACAGCTATGTGCACTTGTGTCTATTGGACATGCATGCACACATAATTTTATGTAACAACTTTATAGGTGCTTGGCACTGGGGCAGGTAGACATACCTAAAATGACCACACAAATACATGTAAAATGATATATGTTGTAGGGACTTTATAATGTTGTGATAACTGATAATATGATCAGAAAAGATTTCTTGAGAGTGATATTTGAGCTAAAATCTTAAAATGACAAGTTCACTAGGCAATGAGGGGAGAAAAAAAATGATCTTCCTGGTACTATGGACCAAGGTCTTATTGTGAGAAAGAGCATATCCGAACAAGGAACTCAAATTGAGCCTTATTTTCTTCTATTATGAAATAGTAACTTCTGAGTTCTATGTAACTGGTAATTTTATACTGAAAGACGGTCACATTGTAAACCTAATTTTAATATATTGTCTTTAGACTAACTAATGAATCTATCTAAAGGGTGATTCCTTAGTAAGAGTCTTTTTTTTTTTTTTTTTGGAAACAGGGTCTCGCTATGCAGTTCAGGCTGGCCTTGGACTCACAGCAGTCTTCCTGCCTTAGCCTCCTGAGTGCTGGGATTATAAGTGTATGCCACCATGCCCAGCTTGAGTCCTTTAATAACTGTGAAGTAGGATTTATTAACCATATTTTGCAGATGAGGAAGTGAGATCTGAAAAAGTTCCTCAAAGTAATATAGCTATAGACAGTGGAGCAAGAATTTATTTATTTTTGTGTATGGTGTTAGGAATTAAACCCAAGGCCTTATGAACATTGGTTAAGCACTCAATCTATTGCCTCAGCCTTGTAGCAAGGGTTGAACCTAGCTTTGACTTCAGATCTGTTGTCCTACTTACTATGTACACTAGTTTGTCAGAATTATTCTTGAGATGCTTACAAATGAGCACTGTATAGTCTATTCCAGATTTTGCAGTAAAATTTAATTTATATTCTTTTTAGGAGATATTGTATGTATTTCTATTAGTGTACCCTAAAATTAAATGAAGTTTTTTAGTCATATCTTAAAATTTGTAGAATAGAGACAATAACTTTTTAATTCAATTATTATAAGTAGGAAGTACTATCAACTGTACAAATTAAACTGAATTTTGCTGTGTAGTATGATAAATGGTGACAGCACTGCTTTTGTGGGTCAGAAGAATTAGGCTCTTGTTCCATCTTTCCCACTACCTATCAGTAAAATGCCCAGGGGTTACTTTTATTTATCTATTTAAATGAGAGGGTTAAGATGGATTAACATTTGTCTTGATTACATTTTGTGGGAGTCCTTATTGTAATTGCAATTTTTGTAGCTTAAAATTTGAAGAAATAAAATACAAGTAAAGCTTGCCTTTACTTTTCAGTGCTGCGTAAGCTAACTGTTAATGGATTTGTGGAACCTCATAAGAATATGGAGGTGATGGTAAGTAATAGAAGTAATTTATTCTTTGTGACTTGGGGACAATTTTAGTATTTTTTTGAATGTTTACTCTTTTATCTGGCATTCATTTAAAATAGTTTTTACTAAGTAGCCATCCAGCTTTTTACCATTTTGTTTATGTTATAATGAACTTTAGAATTCTGGTTTGTTTTCACTACATTAAAGTGGGTATTATAGGAAGGAGAGAAAATAGGCCTGGTATATTTTTCAAGGTACTGTAATACCCTGACAGTGTTAATTTAAATTAAAACAACTCCTATTAGTTTGTAATAGTTGTTTATATCCTTAGTATTTTCATTTACTTATTTTTGAATATTTAAAAATGAAATTTTCTTCTGATCATAGCATTAATACATACGCTTTTTAAAAATAAATGTAAGGGCTGGATAAAAAATATAAGGGCTGGGGATATAGCTCAGTGGTAGTGTGCTTACCTTTCCTGTCTGATCCCCAGCATTGCTATATATATATATATATATATATATATATATATAATATATATATAATATATTATATATATGTGACTGTGTGTGTGTATGTATATATATTTATTTATTTTAATATATATACTTTATATATATAAGTATATAAAGTATATACATATATATATACTTGTATATATATATAAAGTATATACATATGAAAAAAACCTATTTTTAAGACCCAAAGAAGTTATGATGTTTAATTGTTGTTGGCATATAACCATATACATTCTTCAATGCAAATTATATAGCTGCATTTTTTTCTTGCCTACGTGAAATGGGACTTATAGGAAGATGCATATGTTTTTTGCAGTAAGCTATACTCTGCTAAAATATTGCTTTTTGTGGATTTCCTTAGGGGCTACTTATGAATTGAGGTAAGCATGCATCTAGTTTGGTCTTTGGACTTTTTCAAAGGGAAAGTATCTTGCTATGTTGCTCAGGCTGGGTTAGAACTTGTGACCCTCATGCCTCAGCTTCCTTGAGACCTGGAATTATTACTCATGTATCACCACTGGATCACCTCTAAAAAATTAAAAAAAATATATGTATATTATATATTGGAAAGATATTGACTGAAGCAGTGGTCTTACTGTTCAAAGTTTAAAACTCAGTAAATGTGTATTATCATCATAGTGTTATAGGCATTTTATTTTTTAAAAGTTCACAAGCTTTGTTTTTTTTTTTTGTAGTGAGGATCAAACTTATGACCTCACACTTGCCAGGCAGGTGCTGATGCCACTGAGCTAAATCACTGGCCTGATAATTTTAAATTCTTTTTTTTTCCTGTACCAGAGAGTGAACTCATGACCTTACGCATGCCATGCAGGCACTTGTACCACTGAGCTAAATCCCTGGCCTACACATGCTTATTTTTTAGAAAAGAAGAAAAAAGAAACAAATCATTTACAATTTCACTATCCAGAGACACTGCTAAATTTATAGGTATTCTTTAAGGCATCTTATGTATATTCTTTTAGGTACTTTCTTGTTCTACTTTATATTAATGAAGCCATATTTACATACTGCTGCGTTACCCACTTTAAAAAGTTTTTTTAAGGAAGTGTTTTATGAGCCGGGCGTGGTGGCGTACGCCTTTAATCCCAGCACTCGGGAGGCTGAGGTAGGCGGAGCGTTGTGAGTTTGAGGCCGGCTTGGGCTGCAACGCGAGCACAAGGCCGGCCTGAGCTACATAGTGTGACCCTGCCTCAAAAAACCAGGGCCAGGAGTTTGGCTCAGTGGCTCAAGCGCCTGTCTGGCAGGTGCGAGGTTGTGAGTTCAATCCCTGGTGCCGCAAAAAAAAAAAAGAAAGAAAGTGTTTTATGAATAATTCACTGATGTCATTCATATTGTTATTTTTCATATTTTTTAATATCTGAATGTTTCTAGAAAAGAATGTTTCTAAAAAGTTAATGTAAGGTTCTAGTATTTTACTAAACCTAATCATCTATAGATGGGCTTTCAGGTTGTTTTCAGTTTTTAAGTGTAGATAAAAGATACTAGAATGATACTAGAATTTGGGTACCTGTGTCACATACTATTAAAACTATAACTGGATACTTTGGTAAAAATGGAAATGTTGGACGGAAGTGTATGTATATGTATAATACTAATGCATAATGTCCAAATTGCTGGAAGATACACCAACCTCAGTTTTAAACTCTGATACATTTTTGTTTCCATAGTGCCAAAAAAGCTAGAAATCAGCTTGACAGTTTCCTTAGTAGTAGTGTAAATTCTGTGAAGACGGGGATTTATTTTACTTGCTGTTCATTCCAGAGCTTGAAACAATCTTTTCAATATAATAAATGCTCAGTAGTTATTTGTTGAATGAATGCATGTATGCTGAGTAACAGCAGTGTGTCAGAAGTCTCAAGAATTGTATGTGATATTATTGAACATCATAAACTAATATTATTTGAAGCAGTGATTATGTTTGTCTTTTTTTTTCTTCAGAGAAAACCAATTAATTTGTATTTCTCTAAAATGGAATAGTAGTTTGCAGTGGATAACGCCAATCAGCATTTTAGTTTGTTTATTTTTATTTTTTGAGACAGGGTCCCACTATGTAGTTCAGACTGGCCTTGAACTCTCTATGTAGCCCATGTTGGCCATCAACTCATAGCAGTCCTATGCCTCAGCCTCCTGAGTGCTGGTACTACGGACATACTCAATTGGAATTTTGTGAACTTTTTGTTTTCTCTTGAGTTTTCTGTCTCAAATTATATATCAGCCTTTACTCAGCTATATATAATGCCTTCCTGTAACATTGAAGATACATTGACTATTCGAAAAAAGGGTAAGATTTTAACAAATTAAGGATAGTTTTTCAAATATATACAATTTTAAAATAATGTAGAACTTGTGCTAAAGAGAAAATATAGTGGTAAGATTGTGGGCTCAGGAGGCAGGCTCATTTGAAGTTGAGTCTTAAAAGGGCCTTTTTCTAATAGTGTGGTTTTGGGTTATTTACTTATTCTCTTTGATACTCAATTTCCTTTTTGGTAATTTGGAGATAAAATAATCATACCTTCCTCATTCGATGTTGTGATGATTAAGGGAGATAATGATTTCTGTAATGAACTTGGCAAATAATTGAAGTGCTCTGTGAATTACAATTTAATGGTTATTTTAATTTGAGTTTTTGTTCTATTGTGTAACATTAGTTAAATTACTTAGGATTAGTCAGCTGTCTGTAATTCTGTACAGCTGATTCTTTTGATGAGCTTGCTAAAATTGATGGCCTTTGTGATTTTCTAATTTTTTTGAGAGCACTGACTGATAGATTTTATTAAAAAAAATAGAATAAAATTTCATCTGTCTGGTAGTTACTGTATGGGACTGTTGAACTTTTTTATACATTTCAGAATATTTATGGGATCTTAGTGATCTCAGTGTTTTCGTGTATTGAAAGTTTTTGCTCTTTCATCATTCTATAAATTATTATATTGTTAATTTTCATTGTCAGTTACTCTCAGCTATATTTATAAAGACAAATAATATGAAAGTGGGAGAGTGATGAAATTGTCAAAAGCATGATGCGGTAGTGAAATTAATTGTTGTCCTGCACTTTTCTTATGTTGCCCGTTGTATTGTATTAGGTTTCAAGAAGGTAGAACAGAAGACTAGAAACACTGTCCATTTCTCTAAATTAGCACAGTTGAGAGTTTGGGATTTTTTTCATTTCTAGTCTGAAATAGCAAAGAATGGAAAGAAAATTAACAGAGGAAGATGTTTCCTAATTTTTAAATGATTCAGAGGATACATGCTCTTAAGATTGAGTAGCACTCCAAACACTAATGATGGTGGGGACTTTGATTGTCGAAGTATAATCTTAGACTTTTAAGACTTCAGATGAATTCTTCATTTGAAGAAACTAACTATGTTTCTGGTGAATTAACTATATTTCTCAGACCAAAGAGGAAAAATGACATTTTAGAGTTAATCATTCCTTGGGAAAGTCATCGTTATCCAGGACTTTGTGATAAAGACCACATGATTCCATTTGCTAACAGGGCATTTGACATTTTGTGATGTTTAAACACCTAAATTTACAAATACAAAGATGTCTGCTTTGTTTAAATTATTGTTAATTTTCTTAACTATCATTTTATATTTACTTCCGTAAGTTATTCTTAGCACGTCTTTTAGGATATATAATAAAAAATACTGGTCCATTAGACCAGCTGATACTTGGCAGTGTTTGTTTTTACTGTTAGGACTAATCTCTGTTAACCACTTCTTAACAGTTTACCCTGAGTGCTTTTGTGTACATACTTTCTATGCATAGCTTCACTCAGGCAGGTGTCATTTCAACCAGTTGATTCTTGTTTGCAGGAGGTACAGTCATATGTCTGTTCATTTGTTTTGTTTGTTTATTGTTGACTTTTTTTGCATACTTATTTAGAGTGTTGTATTTGTCTTTGATGTTTGTTTCTAGTGAAATCTAATAATTTTTATGGTTTTTTTAAAATTTGTGTTTATTGTGTGAAAAATAACCTATAATTTTATGCTGTATGTAAAAACTCTTATAGTATGTTAGATATAATTTTTATACTTCTCCAGAACTTGGTGATACTCTTTCACAATACAAAACAGACACACGAATAGGAAGGAAGTGCCAAAAGATCTGCAAAAGAAAAATGAAAAAGGGAGAAATGTTAGCATATCAGAGAGGAAAAGTCTGTGTTATGAAATGGAATGACAAAAAAGATGGCTCCCTATTGTCAACTACTCTTATACAGAAATGATAGAATTTGAAAGAGAGAAAAAAATTGCAATAGTGGTCAGTGATTACAATAATTCTGTAGGCGATGTTGACAGAGTTGACCAGCATCTAAGAAGCTATCTTGAAATCAAAATATGAGGGAAAAGTATTATCATAAAATATTTATGCACCTTCTGAACCAAACAATATGGAACTCAGGTAGTTAAATGAATTAATAATTTAGATGAGGTCTAATAGACCAAATAATTGAAAACTGTAGGATAGCAAAACATCAACCAAGACATCCATCATTGACGTCTTCATCATTATGTTTAGTGGTAATTTTATTGAAATTATATCACCCATAGAAAAAAAACGAAAGACTTGACACAACAGTGCAAAGTGTGTTGTTCAAAGAAAGACAAATGGAAAAAGAATTCAGAAAGAAACTAGAGAATACTGTTTGAATTGTAACGTTACATTGTGTGTTGAATGTTTTAAGGTATAACGTACACAGAAAAATTATTGAGTGAATTTGATAAAGTTCTTTTTATATTTTCTGTTAATTTATCTTACAAAAATTACAAAAATATGCAATTTTGGTCATTCTGTATTTTAATAATTGGACTGGTAAGTGGTTGATAGTTGAAGTTTAAAAACCTTTGGTTGGTATTTATTCATTTATTGAGTGCTTATTTTGAAATGCTATTGATGGATTCTGGGATAGAGCAGTAAACAAAAACTTTTGACTGACAAGTAATAAAAAAGGTAGGTCAATAGATACTATAAGGTTTGTAAAGAAAAATTAAGCATATCAAGGTATGTAGAGCATTTAGTGAAACAAAATGCTTGATGAAAAATTATGAATTTATAAAAATGCTTTATGTAACTGAAATGAGATATTAGAGACATAAATTACTACAGTTATTTTCTTGTAGATTTGTTTATAATAATAAATTTCTTATACAACCTAATTTTAGCTTACTGTTCTTTTGCTTTTTGTTAAAATGATGGGCTAGATAGGTTTTAGTTTTCCTGAAAAAAGAATATAATGAATGCTTCGAGTAAACTGAGACACTTTAAAATGTATTCTTTTCTAGGGTTTTTTACATGGAATATTTGAACGTCTAAAACAGTTTCTGGAATGTAGTAAGTATTTTTAATTCAGTAGTTTTTAATTTTAGAATTCTTATTCATTAGAAGTTACTCTTTTTTCAATAATAGCTACAATTAATTAAAGATTAATAAGTGCTCATGCATTAATCTTTACTTATTAATAGCTTCCACAGTCAAATCTGCATAAAGTGTTTTGTCTGACTGACCTATTTGTTGAAACAATCTGAATGAGCTCTTAGATCTTGTTTGTATGTAAAATTAATATGTTATATATTAGGAACATTTTGAAATTAAACTGGAAGCTTAGGTTTGAATTTATGTACATGTCTTATCCTGAGTATAGAGAAAATCTTTTATAAAAATCCTATTTTGTGTCCATTCCTTCTGATTTCTCCTGTTACTCCCCTTTCCCACATGGATAACATTGATAGTCAAGTATTTAACAAATACTAAATGCATACTGTATGTCACATGCTATTTAGACTTCTTGTAGACTGTATTTCTTTTAGTATGTTTTATGTATCACTTTGAAATACATTTTTTCAGTGATACCTTTATTTTATTTATTTATTTTTAAAATTTATTTTGAAGAGAATAAAACTAAACAAAATAAAACAGAATAGAGTGAATCAAAACAAAACAATGAATATGGTACATGACTTCTAAAAAAAGATAAAAGGAAATCAGTAATGGCTACCATAATGCCTCTTGTTATCTTCAAAATAACTGCCCGTACCATCAGGCATAATAAAATCAAACAAAATAGTACAGAATAAAACCAATAAAAACAAAACTGTGGAAGCAATACAGGACTTCAAAACAATAGTAAAACAACAGTGGTTACCATACTGCCTCTTGTTATCTTCTAAGTAGTTGCCTATATCATCAGATATAATATGCAATGAAACAAATCAAAATAGAATAAAATCACTCAAAACAAAACAATGAAAGCAATACAGCTCTTCAAAACAAGGTAATAGGAAATCAATGGTGGCTCCCATAATGCATTTTGTTATCTTTGAAATAGCTGTCCATGCCTTCAAATGTAATAAAACTAGACAAACCGAAACACAATAAAACCAAATTAAACAGAACAATAAAAACAATACGAGATTCAAATCATGATAATAGATAAACAGTAGCCACTGCCCTCCCTTTTTAGACATTTCTTCCCCTTTCATTTTCATAATATGTATTGTGTATTTTGAACCCCACTAACTCCTTTAGTTTTTTATACTAAGGAGACAACATGATGTTCACCCATGTGACTGCATCATTTCATCCATGAGCATGATCTCAAGTTGTATCCATTTACCTACAAGAGCCTCGAGGTTATCTTTCTTTATAGCTGAATAGCTTTCCATTGTATAAAAATGTCGTCTTGCTTGTCCACTCTGCAGCTAGTGGGCAAGCTACCCCCACTTCTTTCTGGTTCCCTGTCAGATAGACTATTGTTCTCTCTCCTTTGAACCCCCTTTCGAGTTAAATGCATTTCTTTTTTCTTTTTTCTTTTTTTTTGTGGCACCAGGGATCAAACTCACAACCTCGCACCTGCCAGGGCAGGCGCGCTTAAGCCACTGAGCCGAACTCCCAGCCCTAGTTTTTGGAGGCAGGGTCGCACTATGTAGCTCAGGCTGGCCTTGTGCTCGCGTTGTAGCCCAAGCGGACCTCGAACTCACAACGCTCCTCCTACCTCAGCCGCCCAGGTGCTGGGATTAAAGGTGTGTGCCACAACACCCGGCTCAAATGTGTTTCTAATATAAAGCATATTGGTGGATCCTGTCTCCTGATCCACTCTGCCTGTGTTTCTTTTTGTTGGTGAATTGAGGCCATCTTTATGGTTATGGCCAACATGCACTGCCTCATCTCTGCCATGCTATTTTCCTGCCATTGGCTGCCTACTTTTCCTCTCCATTCAGTGGTCTGCTCTGCTCAGTGATACCCCTCTGCTGCTGTTTCTGGAGCTGTGGTCTTTTTTTTATCTCTCTCTAGAATGTCCTTTAGTATTCTTTGTAGGGTTGGTTTGGTGATCATGGATTCCGTCAGTTGTTCTTTGTCATGGAACTATCTTGTTTGTCCATTAATTTTGAAAGAAAGTTTTGCAGGGCACATCAATCTGGGTTAGAAGTTGTTTTCTTTCAGGACTTGAAATACTTCACTGCAAGCTCTTCTTGACTTGATGGTTTGTGTTGAGAACTCTGTTGTGAGTCTGATGGGTTTTCCTTTACAGGTGATCTATTTCTTTTCTCTAACAGCTTTTATTTATTCATTTATTTATTTTTTTGTGGCACTGGGCATTGAACTCACAGCCTCATGCCTGCCAGACAGGTGCTTAAGCCACTGAGCCAAACTCCCAGCCCTGGTTTTTTGAGGCAGGGTCGCACTATGTAGCCCAAGCCGTCCTTGAATTCACCACGCTCCTCCTACCTCAGCCTCCCAAATGCTGGGATTAAAGGCATGCGCCACCATGCCCGGCTTCTTACAGTTTATAAAATTCTGCTCTTGTGTTGAATTTCTGGGCTCTTGATTATTATATGTCTGGGTGTAGATTTATTTTGGTTATGGCTAGCTGGAGTTCTATATGCTTTACTTACCTAAATGTCACTTCCTTTTTCCATGCTTAGGAAGTTGTCTGTTATTATTTCTATAAAAAACAGTTTTATTGTCATTTGTATTGACCCCTGCTTTTTCACTCACATGTTTTGTGCTTAAGTTATGCTTCTTTGGGTTGTCTTGCAACTGTTGAATTGTTACTTCCAGGTTCCTTGTTATTTTTAAAGAGATCTTTCCTTTTGTGATCACAGGCTGCAAACCTGTCTTCAAGGTTTGAAAGTCTTATCTTCAGTTTGTTTCGAGTGCTTTTGCCAGCTTTCAGTGGAGTTTTTAATTTCCTGGATATGTCTTTGAATCTGTTTCATGTATTCTAAATCTTTTTTCTGTTGTTCATTCAAGGTTTCCCTCATTTTCCTATGCTCCTCCATTTTTGAAAACTATGTCTTCCTTAGAGATGCTTAGCAATTCTTTTATTACATTTTTCATTTCTTCTTTTACCTGAGTTAGTATTTCTGTTTTAATTTCTTTTATAGCCTCATGAAGTTGTTTCTTTCAGTTGCCATCACTTCAGAAACTTCAGGTATGTGACTCCCAATATTTTCCATGTTTGCATCTCCTGGACTTGCTTTGCCTGGATTGCAGGCTAGAGACTGTCTTTTGCTTCTTTGTCTTGGCATATTCTTGGATTCTTCTGGACAAGTGGGTACTAGGGTCCCAGGTACTTCCTGCATTGGCTGCATTTTCTCTGAAGTGAGTCTGTTTGGTTCTTCTAGCCAGTGCTGGCTACAGGTATATGATGATGGCCCTTGCGTGTGCTGGTGCAGGCCTGCCTGCTGCTTTTCCCAGCCGGTGTTGTCTCCCCTATGGCTAGTGGAGTGCATGCAGGGGCGGGGCCAGCCGCTACCTCAAGACTGAGCTGGCTACCCACTGGGAACCTTCTGTGATGGTTGCTAGAATGCTCGAAGGACTCTGGGTTTATCTGCCCAACTCCAAAATGGTTCCTGACCAATAAGTCTCTCCTGCAGGAGGACAGAATCCTCTGTACTCACTGCCAGCCAGTTCAGTCTTCCAGGTCCACCACTCCTCTCCACTGCCACTCACCTCCAATGCTGCCTCTCTGCAGAGGCCTCCAGAGTTGCCAGCCACCAGTCACCTTGATTGTGTGTCCCCAGGTTCCAATACCTCCTGTCTCACAGTGGGTCAGGCTCCAGGCATGGGTGCTGCCGGTTACCACCTTCTTCTTTTGTTTTTCTTTTTACTCTTTTGGTGGGCTTCATTCTCACTTTAGATTCTTCCTGCGTCCAGGGGACCCACTTCCTTCCTTCTTGTCTTCCCCATGATTCCAGCATCTGGACTGTACCTCTCATAGAGGCTGTTCACTCTGCTGTTTACTGTTCCGCCATCCTCCTGGAAGCCCCCGATACCTTTATTTTATAAATCACTTAGGCCTACTGTCTTCGCTTTAGGAATCTTTGTAATCTTTTGCCCTACCTAGAATTTATCATTTATGTTTTATTGTCCTGGTGGTCTGTTTATTATTCTCTTCCTTTTTATGTGGTCGCAAACACCTTTGTTCAGGATGGCACACATGCACTCATATACTGTGGTGTGTGTGTATGTGTGTTTGTGTTTCAGTCTGTCTGTCTGCCTTATCTGTGTAGTTGGTGACTATCTACCCTGAGAAAGTATCTCAGTGTTCTTACTTTTAGGGGTGTTTTTTTTTAATTTAGTAAAAACATTGTTGATACTATTGCCAGTCATTCCCTTGGGTGCTATGCATGCAAAGATAAATAAGATATGTGGTGGCGCATGCCTTTAGTCCCAGCATTCTGGAGGCTGAGGTAGGCGGAGCGTTGTGAGTTCGAGGCCGGCTTGGGCTACAACGCGAGTACAAGGCCAGCCTGAGCTACACAGTGCGACCCTGCCTCAAAAAACCAGTGCCAGGAGTTTGGCTCAGCAGCTAACGGGCCTGTCAGGCAGGCGCGAGGTTGTGAGCTCGATCCCCGGTGCCACAAAAAAAAAAAAAAAAAAAAAAAAAAAAAAAAAAAAAAAAAGATAAATAAGATAGCTTGTATAGTTTAGACAGTTGGGAAAAAAGTAATTTTTTCTGGATATTACCATGGTGGGTAGCAGAAGGAAGAAGTCAAGAGTACAATGAGATAAATGACAAAATAATGTGAAGAGTATGTTGAGAGAACAAAGGAATTGATGGACTGATGGATGTTAGTCTGAATGTACAAAATTACACCAGAGGAACTACTAGTAGAAACTTGTCAGAAGATATAGGAAAAATGATAATGAATGTGATACCCTGAGTGATTTATGTTGCCTGAGAAATATTTCGCTATGACTGATTTAGTCTTTGAAAATATAATTCATGATTTATTGCTAAAATTGTTATCTGTTTATTTTAAATGGGTTCAGTTCATATTTTAGGATTTTGTACAGTATGGCAATTATGATTACTGTGTCATGCATTTATTAAGTGCAAAGATAGCTGGCAGTATTGTTTTTGTTAAAAATTTAGTGTGAATTTTTAGACTACTGTAAACTTGTACTAATATTTGTAATGTATTTTTAACAGGTAGAAATATAGGTACAGATAATGTTTGTAGAGACAGACTGGAAAAAACCATCATTCTTTTTACTAAAGTGGTAAGTTTTCTTTTTACCTTAAGTATGTTTTCTGAAATATAACACACAAAGAAAAAATTGGGGGGGAAGGAAAATATTTTGGTAGTCATGGATTTTCATATTAGTGTAAGGAAACTTGGCCTATTGGAAAGCTGAAAAAAATGATTTTTGTATCTCGAAACCTTTATAATGTATGTAATAATTAAATTTATATACCATATAGTATAGACCATATGTCAAATTTATAGACCATATGTCATATTTATAGGCTGTATCATAGTAAGTCATCTTAATATAAAAGCACCAGTTTTAAAAAACATTAGAGAAGTTTATTCCTCAAATAAACTTATTCTTAGACCTGTTGGAGAAAGCAGAGGTAAGAAAGATACTAGTTCAGTTAAATAAGCCTAATATAGCAGATACTATGATACAAGAAAGTCAACATATTCAAAATGACTATCAGATTGTTATCATCGATGTCACATATGTTTTGAGTAGAAACATGTGGGCCCCTGTGCTAGGCAATGTGAATACATTTTGGATAATTTATTTTTTTTTTTTATAACTTATGACATTTCGGGTTTGGAGAATTGAGAGACATGCAAAGAATTGAGTTATAACAATTAGGAAGACTTGGCTGATTTATGAAGTACTTGAGGTAAAATAGCTATTTAAAGACAGATGGGAATATCTACCTTTGTAATATACATTCCCTTTTTTATAGAAGGTTCATTGTTAGGGTTGGAATAGTTTGTTCCTTGAGGAGGAGAAAAGGAGCAGAAAGAAATGTGATGACTTTATTTTGGTGTTTAGGTGGCATTTACATTTAGTTTCAGTTGTCTTCATTTCTTTTATTCCAAATAGCTTCTATAGCAAAAACCCACTTAATTTTCCAAGAACCAATATAAAGTTGACTTAGATCTTGTGAGTTAATATAGAGCCAGTTAGAGTAGGATGACAGAGTTACTCAGTGGGGTTGGACAGTGTGTACCATTGACATTTGGCTGCATCTCTGCTACCAGCAGTTCCTGCTTAGTGTGTCAATTATATAAGTAAGATTTAGAAAATGTCATATGGTCTATTTTAGAAAATGCATCAATTGACAGCCAGTTGGATTTTCAGGTTCTTTTAGTTTTTAAGGTAGTAATGTGGATAGATAATATCTATAAGTTATCTTTTTTAGAACAGGTTGGTAATTTCACTCATAAAATTTGTATTTATGATCTCTCAAGTCTTACTAAAACTTACAAATTGGAATACTTCAAATGTGCCTCCAAGTAGAATTGATTGACTTTGAGTTCCCATTAGGTTATTACTTAGCTTCAACAAATGTCACTGTATAGTCATGGTCAGTTAATTCTGTTGATTTGTGCTCCCTCAACTCCCTGCTGCTTATTTTAAAGCAGGTCCCATATATTACATGTTATTATCTGTGAATAAACTTCTCTAAATATCTCTAAGTGGTAGTTCTTAAAAATGATCTTAATCACGGTTATCACATTTAAATCTAATAATGACTTCTTGATGTCATTTAAATATCTAGTTAATTTTCAGATTTTTCTGACTGTCTTATACATTTTTATGGTTGACCTGTTTTGTTTGAATTGGGACTCATTTGGGGTCAGTTACCTTTCCATGATTTTTTTTTTTTTTTTTTTTGAGATAACAGGTCATTTCTTTTATGTAGTGTTTTTCATGTTTTGAACTTGGCCACCTGTATCTGTTTTGGCCATTGTACTAGAAATAATAGAAAATTCTTGTTATGAGATATAACTTGTAAAAATCTACATTATAAGCTGTGCTCTAAGAAGGGTTATTGCACTGCCCGGCAAGCATGAGGTCCTGAGTTTGATTCCCAGTACCCCTGCCCCCCAAAAAAAGTAAGAATGGTTATACCTGTAAAACAAACTACATATCGGTATGTATAATCTCCCCAACAAGGCTCCACATTTACTAATATTTATTAGTAGGGATATAATTAGAGTGTGATTATATCCCAGTATGAATTTGGAGAAAATACATTTTAGTTTTTTTCTTTACAGCTGTTGGACTTTTTGGATCAGCATCCCTTTTCATTTATTCCTCTAATTCAGAGATCACTGGAATTTTCTGTAAGCTATGTTTTTACTGAAGTTGGTGAAGGCATTACGTTTGAACGATTCATTGTCCAATGCATGAATCTTATTAAGATGATTGTCAAAAATTATGCTTATAAGCCATCCAAAAATTTTGAAGGTAATACTCTATTGGTAGATTTTTTTCATTTATTTTAATGAAATATGAAGTAATTACTATTTTGATATAAAATTTTCTTGGATTTAATTTATTTTAGTATGAAATGTAAACTGCTGAGATATGAAGTAGGGCAAGGGAGTATAGTCTTTAATATGTGAATATCAACTTTTTTAAAAACCATGAAGTGCGTGTGATAAACTCTTTTATAGCATAATAGAAGATTTATTGGAGTTTAAGGACTAGGAATTATATATGGTAATAATCACTGCAGTTCATGTTTAGGTTACATTCATTTGAACAGTTAAATGTTTTCTCTAACTATAGAAAGTGAGGTTGCTTGAAGACAGGTTAGATTGTTATGTTAATTTGAATTCATTCATGTTCTTATATACCAAGACTAGTAAGGAATTTTGTCACTGAGGGAGAGAGTCATACACTGTGATATGCTGTAATAATATAGCACAGTAATGTTCCAGCTGTAGTGGTAAGAGAGGATTGTACTGATGTAGGTGTTTTGTTTTGTGTTATTTTATTTTATTTTTGTCTTTTTGAGACAGGGCTTTACTGTGCAGTTCAGGCTGGCCTTGAACTCACTTTGTAGCCCAGGCTGTCCTCAAACTTGCTGTGATCCTCTTGCCTTAGCCTCCGCAGTGCTGGGATCACAGGGGTGTGCCACCAAACCTGGCTGTAGGTGTCTAATAAATAGTATCTCTGAAATTTGTTTGTAATAAAAATGGATATATATATATACATGAATAAGTGTATCTTTTCCTCTGAGAGTTTATTTTTAAATTTAAGTTGTATAATCCAACTTAGGTAGAATCTTCAACTGTGCAATTAACTTGGAATTTTATTTTTCTAGACAGCAGCCCTGAAACTCTTGAAGCCCATAAAATTAAGATGGCTTTCTTTACATATCCCACTTTAACGGAGATATGTAGAAGATTAGTTTCTCATTATTTCTTATTAACTGAAGAAGAGCTGACGATGTGGGAAGAAGATCCAGAAGGGTTTAGTAAGATTTAATTTTTTTGTTTTAGTGTGGCTTGTCTCCTTCCATAAACACTTATCAATTTGAATGATAGGTATAATAATAATGTATTTTAATACGGCACTTTTGATCTGGAAGTTTTAGTTTTCAAAATTAACTTAGCCTCACTTTGTACCTATTAGAACAAAGTAAGAAGCAGAGAATAAATGATTTGTTCAAATGTGATGGCAAAATTTTGTCCAGAAAATAGACCTTTTAATTTCTTTAGTCATCGTGTAAATGAGTTGTATTAAAAAAAATAATGTTTAAAAGTCCTAAAACATAAAAAAAAGTAAAAAGTAAACTTTAAATACCTGTAAGATTTATGGGAAGTGTCAGTAATTATTTTAACTTGAGAAATATGATTACTGTTGAAATGATTCTAAGGATTGTAGTAATATTGTATCAAGTGATAATAGATACTCTGGAAAAGACATGTATTTTGAGCTTTCCTCCATAAAGAATTTTTAATGAGAGCAAGAATACTTATAGATCTAATAAGCACTTGATAGGTGATTGATTCACAGATATAATCTGTAGCTTATAGTAAGGAAATCTGTGTAGGCTTGTATTCTCAAGAATTTGCGTTTAGTATTATGTTTAAAACCATTTGTAGAACTGTTATACAAATGTTCAAATCTTTGTTTTCCCAAGTGAGATTTTGTAAATATTATTATTGTATATCTGGTGAGCATCATTTGTTACATTTTTAATTGCAGCAGTGGAAGAAACAGGAGGAGACTCTTGGAAATATAGTTTGAGAGTAAGTATTAATTGGAAGAAAAATTGATATGGGAAAGCTAGGCTTTTCTAAAATGCTTAATGACATTTATTGAAAATTCCAAACATTAAGTCCAACAGCCAATTGTTTATAATTTCAGGGAACTAAATTTGAAAATACTTTATTAAATTTTGAGTTTTTTTGAATTTTTATTTTTTTGAGATGGTCTTGCTATGCAGTCCAGGCTGGCCTCGAACTCCCAGTGACCCTCTTGACTCAGCATCCCAAGTGCTGGGTTTACAGGCCTGTATAATCATGTTTGGTTTAAATTTTGAATTTTAGTCTGAATTCTTTTTTCTTAACATATTTTCATACTGACTTTTTCTTCAGTTTTTTAGTCAGGTTGCTTCGGAAATAATTGGCATTGCACAAATGGAAAATCTTTGGAAGTGAATATTGCCATTTCTTTGGTTAGAATGATATTTCCTCCTCCTAAGTGTTTCTGTTTCTTTTTGACACATTATTTCTATTACCACCTAGTGTGATTCTCAGACCAGCCCATTGCTTTTAGTTATAGGATGCTTTAGGAACACATTTACTGATATGGTAAATGTTTTTTCTTTAGGAAGATTTATCAGATGTATTCATCAAATGATTCTTTTTGTTAATTCCTGTTTTTACATAATTCACATAACTTAATAGTTTTCTAAAATGTACATTAATGTTTTTAGATGCATAAGCTTACAGTTTTAAAGCAGAGAAATGGAACTTTAACTCTTTAAAAAAATTTACTACTTTAATTTTTTAAAACTTTCTTTTAATGTCAAACATAGTAGAAAGTAGATGAGCCCTTCATGAAAACTTAGTTTATCAGTAGTCAGTGCATAGTCTAGTTTCAAATCTCCCTTCCAACTTTTTTGAATGAAATAGCTGATGTATCATTTCACTGTACATATAAAAGATTTCTTTTTAAACATGGCATTTAATTATAATTCCTTTGTATTATGCATCATCTAGTGATTCAATACAGTACTTTTTTTTTTTTTTTGGTACCTGGGATCAAACTCACAGCCTCACACCTGCCAGACAGGCACTTAAGCTGCTGAGCTAGATCCTCGGCCCACAGTACAGTACTTTTAAGAATCAAAATCAGTCTTTTTTTTTTTTTTTTTTGCTATAGCCTGTCATTGATTTCTGTTGTGGTTTATGTTTGCTGAAAGTAATACTACTTGGTATGGTGAATTGAATTTATGAATTGCTGTGTTTCCTTATTGTATCATTGCTAAAAATACATAATTTTTACCATTAAATCCTGGAAGTCATTTGTGGTACAGAGCTATAAATGAATGTGGCTATAGAATACTTATTTTAAAAGTATAATTAAAAATTATTTTTGAATACATAATGCCAAGCATTTGAAATAATGAAATGTTTTCTTTTTGTTATGATTTAAATTATAACTTGATTCGTGTTTTCCATTGTGTTAGTTACAAAAATAATAATCTTTCTTTAAATTAAAAGTTGAAAATATTTATAGAATTTTAGGATTCTAAGAATGAAAGTTCTTTGCTTTACTATAAAATTAATCAGTGTACTATGTTTTTATTAGAAGTTTATCATTTCTCCCCCCCCTCCAGCCTTGCACTGAAGTACTATTTATAGATATATTCCATGAATATAATCAGACTCTTACTCCTGTACTTCTAGAAATGATGCAAACTCTTCAAGGTAAGGTATATTTTGAGATACTTTTTTTGAACCACTTAATTAATATTCAAATAGTTTGTGTGCCTAGTATGTACACTGCTTTGTAGGTCATGTAATGTGTGTGAATTTGAGAAAGACCGAATGTTTTCTTTCCAGAAAGAGTGACATTTGAAATAGGTCTTGAGTTACCATTTGGATGTGATAGTGTGATTTTTTCATGCTAAATACAATAGCAGCATTAGAAAAATGAATGTCCTGTTATTTGGGAAAACCATCTCTGGAGCATGGCGTGGGGAGTGATTATTAAAAGTCAAAATGTTGTGTCAGCTTCATTTAGAATGGTGGCAGTGGGAATGAAAAGAGGATGGTGGATTTAAAAGAAAATGAAGAGGTAAATTTTTGATAATTGATCTTTGCAGTTTGTACATAAGTAATTATTTAAGTATTAATTAACATTGATCATATGTTCTTTGCCTTTTTTGCTGGACTGTAAGTACCAGGAGTATTGGTCACATCTGTTTTGTTCATTCTTTTTCCAATGCTTGGTGTAATCAGTAATTGTTGATTGATTCACTTTTGGCTGGGTAAGGAAAAGTGACCAAATTTTCCTTGAACTTTTGAGTTTTAATTGCAAGGAAACTGATTACCTTATGAATAGTGGATGGATATGGGGATATGTTTTTGAATGTGTGTACATAGTAACTTTGGAAGAGATAAGTTCAAAGACAGAACCTGAGATTTTATGTATAGGAATAAGAGGTGGTAAAAGGCCCTACCAAAACAGGTAAGAAAGTATTCCAGACAAGTTACAGGGTGCATTTAGGAGAAGAGTCTTTTGTTAAAAATGTCATATTCTTATAAGAGGCAGAAGGCAGTAGAATCTTCTGAGAGAATAGATTATTGGAGCAAGAATCACATTGTAAAGAGTTAATTAAGCATTGAGTAGGTAGAGATGTAAGGAAACAACAGTAACAGACTCTCTTGTAGAGAATGAGAATCCTGATTTCATTGGTAGTAAGAGTTTAGTTCATCTTTTAGGCTTTTATTCTCTCAAAAGCTTAGTAGTATTTCTGCTTAATGTATAAAGCAAAGGAAAAACGAACTATATCAATCAAGTTTTATAATGTTAATTTTTAAAGATAATTTGAGCACTATCGCATTTTCAAATGGACTGTTTTGCACTGTAGAATTACTACTTTTTAATGTAGGATTAAACAACTACTATTAATTATATATGTTTTCCACACCATCTGTCATCAGTTTATTTTTTGTTTAAGCCAGTGTAGGAGAAGATGGACTATTTAGATTACATTCTGATAGGTTACTGTCTGCTGAAATGGTTTTCAGTGCTTTCTGGGTTCAGTTTTCTTTCTGTTCCAGGAACAGTTTGTTTATTTAGAACTGTGCTTTCTAGCTTTTTGGAACAGTAAGGTTATCAATTCATATTTAGCAGCAGAAAATCATTCTGGAAGTTTTTCTCTTAAATAGAAAAACACTTACTAGGTCCTTGTGGTTTCTATGTCAATTGTAGTATTGCAGAGACTGGCAGCTTTTTATTCTAAAAAGTTTCCACATTTCATGGTGGCAGTCACTGTTTTTTTTTTTTTTTTTTTTGTCATTCTTTCTTTACTGTACTACTGTAAATTTTTTTTCCTTTAACACATCTCTGCGAGTTGCTTACACCTACCACCCCCATGGAATGGTTCATTTTTTTTTTATTAACAAATTTATTAGCCGGGCGTTGGTGGCGCACGCCTTTAATCCCAGCACTCG